>VUQR01011102.1:63850-82129 GCA_015108515.1 Hemichromis elongatus | reverse complement strand
CACATGCTACCAATAAACACGGTCGAAAATGAAGCATTGAGAAAATAAAGGCCGCTTTAAAGCCTGAAGCAGTGGGTAGACTTGTCTTCCTGTCCCGCAACCTGCAGGCTTTTGTCAGACTGAAGTTTTATATATATGATTGCACCTAGGATTTAAAGAATGTTCTGTTAGCATCTTTATTTTAAAACTGTTTGAAAAGCTAAGCTGTACAACAAGGAGAGACTGAGAATTTCATTTTAGTTCTCAGTTTATTTGATATTGACAAAAGTTTTGTCTGTTCTTCTGTAAAACAAAGTAAGATTTCTTTTTTAGAATTAATATTTTGTTTCTAGGTGGAATTGACGATTTAGCAGTCTGTTTTGTTTGTTCTGTTTTGAAACTACCTTTTGTGTAGTTGTCAATATTTGCCTTTATTTATCTGAAACTGAAGTGTCATGTTCCTTAAGTACATCTGCCCTGTTGAACTTATTATGGCAAATATATATTTAAATCAAAAGAAGCTGCTGATTATTTCACATTTTACTTGTGAGCAATGGCACATTTAAGTCTTACAAATATAGTGATTTGGCTCATATCGTGATATATATCGTTATCGCCTGAAATGACAAAAACATATCGTGATATGAAAAAATCTTATATCGCCCAGCTCTACCTCAGGATAATGATCCAATAATGTCACAAGTAAAAGGATCATACACACTGCACTCACTCTGATTAGTAAATTATGGGTGTATTTCAAATCACAGTCCAAGTACATTTTGTTGATAATGTTTATATGCTTTTACTTTAATAAGAAATCTGGAGTACACAATCATTTGTTGCACTGGAGCAGTTTTCTTTTTTGTATTAGTTCTACTAAAATAGAGGTTCTGACTAATTAACACATAAAAGTGGAAGACATATTAATTATGGTAGTGACTGCATTAAACATTGAAATATACTAATTATACCTTTTAAAATCATCAAAACAAACATCTCTTTCCAGAAGCAAAGGCAAATCTGGGGCACAACTAAAACCAGAGAAATTCCACAACTCAATGACACCAGAGGAAACTAAGAAGATACAAACACTGCAGCAGAGGGGCCATTGTGTTTTCTTTTTCCTCCCTCCTTCGCAGTCCTAACTGCCGTGTGGCGTGCCTCTATTTCTTGCCGCTCTTCAGTGGCATGCCTACATCAGAGCCCTCACACGGGCGTGCAGTCTATGCAGAGCCTCGTGCCACCAGCCTCCAGGGACAGCAAGACAGGCATGTGAACAGTGCATCTCCTGTCACTTTTAAGATTAAGCCACGCTGCAGGAAGTGTATTAAGTGTATTGTTTTATTAACCCTCAACCAAATGAAGTGTGTGATGGAGACTTCAAAACAACAGTGATGATCAGATCTGTCAGTCAGCAGGCCGAGCCACCATTTTGGTCTGTAATTATTTAATTTTTTGTTGTTGTTGTTGTTTTTAACTGTCAGGTGGAAATTTTGTGAAGAAAATCTCTAGGGGATGACTGCTGCTCTCACACTTGTTTACCTCCTGCTGCACCGTTAGCCAAACACTCCTTGTTTTCAGACCTTTTAACCATTTGTTGTAAAGTTTCACTTTACTCTCGATTAAAATGCAAAAGCAAAATGTTGTCATTGTTGAATGATTTCTTATATTATAAAACACACACACGGAGAACTAATTTAATTTCCATCAGCTTTAGCTAGATTTAAATTCTAAATGGCAACGCGAGTTTATTCGTGAAAATGCTAGCATCAGCATACTGAAGTATTTGCTAACATTTCGTACACGTCTTATGAGCAGAATGTGTTTGTAAGTATATTTAATAGGCTTTTACTCTTATTTCCATCTATTTACACACTTTTGGGTGTCCACAGGAACATGCTAATAAGTCCTTGTATACACATAGCTGCATAACTACATTTTAGCATGTTCTGACCATTTACTCATGTTTATATACTGTATACTTATAAATGTTAATAAGGACAACAAAAGTAACATCTTCCTCTTTTTTCCTGCTGTTTGCACCTTTTCCCTTAAAATTCAATATGTTTTATGTGTTGAGAGGGAGCTTCTTCTGACAAGTAAATCCACCTTATTAGTCTTAAGTGTAATTTAAATTTTTATTGTAGCATTTGATGCCATTTGAAGAGTGGAGCAAGTGATAAGAACAGAAGAGAACAAATAACACAATCCAGGCCTGAGAGGACCACAAGGTACGCCCTTTTCAAGAAGCACACACTCTCACAGACAGCACTAAAAGCAGCCTTTTAACAAGTCCACTTAATTCATTTACTAGGATTGAGGCAGGTGCCGGATAAAATACAGATCATATTTAAAAAGAAAACTTTATTCAGATATCCTGTGCTTAGCCTTACAGCACTTAGGTCCAGTGTAGCTAAGTGGTCCAGCCTCTTAGCTGTACTGTTGCTGTTTGCTGTAGTTTGTTCCTGCGTGCAAAAGAAACAACAATGAGTCCTATGATAAGTCTTTTTAGCCCGTGCTGGATCATTTTCTGCTGAGGCAATGGGGACAATTTTTCCTTTTGGAGAGATGAGTGAGAGGCCAGCCTCCAGCCAGCAGAGACCTCCTCATGCTTTTCCACTCATCCCCGTAAGGAGATTGGACGTAATGGGGTTTCCTCTTCCATGGCTCCTTCTGCTCACCAGATAAACTGCAGCAAACTTCCAACAAAGTCTTAGCACTATTCTTGTCACATTTTACAGTCATTCCAACAATAACTTTTGACGGAATACGGTTGTGACCTCATTGTGAGCGGAGCTAAGCTTTTAAGCAGGTGGCCTCTTCCCCAACCCCCAGGGCAGTGGAATAAAATAGGGGAAACAACCCCTCTGGGAAAGTCAAACTGCAGCAATTGTCAAGAAGAGACCCAAAAACCCATGTAGAAATGAGGGATGGCACCTCATTAAAGACATCATATCAACATTTTCCAGTTGTAAATGGAATCACAATGCAATAAACAAGCTGGATTATGATTGAAAACAAAGAATGGAATAAAAATGTACTGGCTGCGTTTTCATTGAAAAACATTTATTCATGTAGCAAGTTATTATGTAGCTTAATAATAGGGTGCAGCATCCCCCAGGCCTGCAGGGAATGACCAAGACCTTGATATAAGGGCTTGGATGGTTTTTCATATTCTCCCCGTGGCAGTCTGCTGACCTAATGGCCTTATGTCAACAGAAATGACAACTAGTCTAACAGGAATATTTTATTCATTTTCTTAATATCGCATCACTTGCTCGTCATGTGTTGTGTTTGGGTGTGTGAATATATACCTGGTCTAATCAACGGCACTCCTTCACAACACTGCTTGAGCTAAAAAGAGAGGAAGGAAGGAAATCTTGAAAAGAAATCCCGCTCTTAGGCATCCTTTCTCTCTGCGGTTGTCTGTGTAGGTCTAAACCCAGGATTTGGTGGACTCTTTGATGTGTTTTCCTTGAGTACAGTTCATTATCTGAAAACATTTTGTAAACACTGCAATATACGTGCAAAAAAATCCAATTTTCACATCAAATCCATGCACATTTATTGCTTAACAAGATCAGCGGTTCTCAGTCCTGCTGAAATCCTGTCGGAAAAGATAACATTGTTTGAGAATGCACCAAGAAAGGTGAGATACATTTGCTTCTCGTCGTATATTGATCTTCCTGTCTTTCTCACTTCGTTCAGAGTTCAACACGTTTGAACTCTGGCCTGGGAAATGGCAAGTCACGCCGGTATCCAGCCAATTTAAAAGAGCTGGTGGAATTGACCTCTTCTTAAGTAAGTATTGATTGTCTGAATCCTTGTTTGTATAACTGTATGCTTAGGAAGGTTCTTCCTGGATGGCTTGACACGAGTGCAGGGATGCAAGTACAAAAAATTATAGTATATAGAAACTGATAAAAATGGTGTATATTTGTCAAATTCTGGAAACTCTTGCTAGCCTGTAAATGATGTTAATACCTGCAACCAATGCTTGTAACCCTGCCCGCATTATTTCCTGGATTTCATGCATTTTAACACAGAGTGTGAGCAAATTTCACCTTGCCAATTCGGGTTTAAACTGCCCATAAGTCAGCACTTGATTAAATGGCTGGAATGGAAACCAGCAGGGCTCTCAGTCTCAACTAGAAGTGAGAGTCACCGAACTATAGACAATGCATTCAGAATTATAAAGTGCAACAGACTCATTTCAAGTTCAACAACATTTCACTGCATATGTTTACTTAGTTTTTTGTATATTTTTTTTAATGTTTTCTACTTACAGCTCTAAAATGAGTATACTATCTAATGTTGCCATAACAACAAAACCATAGAACTTGTAAAATCAGCCACCACTGCAACATATCACTTCTTTTTAAGTTAATTACTTAAAGCTATTAACCCTTCTGACAGTCTTCACGTGCATGGTAGCATTATTACAAAGTTTCTCTCTCAAGCATTAAACTTTTTTAACAATATTTATATTTAGAATGGCCTGGATCTTAGATGCTTTTGTACCCAAACAGTTTTCTTCAGTGTGTCTCAAATCCCCTTCACACACACACACACACACACACACACACACACACACACAGCCAGGGATCAAACCGCCATCACATCTTATCTATACCTAGATGCATGTTCACATCCTTATTTTAATCTAAAGGTCGTGTGCCCAAATAGAATGAATAGAGTGTATTTTTTGTAGATCATATTTAGATCATATGCTTCTTTTTGTTCGTTTACTTTTACATACACAGTGGTGCAGCGGTTAGCCCTCGGCACAAATCTTCGGAGTTTGAATTTACCAGCAGGCTAAGGGTTTTCTGTGTGGAATTTCCTCCCACGGTCATGCTTGTTAGAGTTATTGGTGAGTATAAATTGGCTGTGTATGTAAGTGTGAATCGCTATCAGCCTCTACGTGATAGACTGGTGACCTGTCCAGAGTCTACCATGGTGGATAATCAGGAAAAATTGATGTTTGCATGCTGCCTGCATTAAATTAACATTGTACAGTGCTTTTCTTTCTATTTGAGAGTACCTGTGTGGCTTAGGTTCACTAAACCACACAGGTACATTTTGTGATCTCATAATCTAATATTCAGTAATTCCCATTTTCTTTTGTGGAGAAGTCACGACTGCAAAGAAGGGTGGATATAATTGGATGGGTTTGATGGCTTATTAAAGTCATCCATATACAGTTGAGTTTTCATTTTCCATCTGCATGGTAAATCCCACTGATTTCTCAAAAGAGAACATTTGGAAATATCTAACCTATTTATCTCATCTCTGGTATACAGTATAAATTCTGCTTGTTTTTTGCTGTTAAACACAGTCAGTAGTCAAATATGCACTACTACAACTGAATTCACCGTCCTCTTCGGTAACAAACCCAACTCTGTTTACTTATGAGTTAAATGCTGAACCTTAGTTGAGAAAGAACTGTCAAGTTTGGAAATTAATTTTCTTTTTTTATCCACATTTCAAGCACTTGTTATAAAGTTAAAATGTACTGAGTTGGCTTTCTGTGTCAAACTCTGAATAAAAGCCAATTAGTAAGTGATGGAGAGAAAATACAAGAGCCGAAACCACTGGTGTGGATCATTAGATATCCACAAGACAGTTGTGTTTCCATCCCTTCAGCATGGGTAATAGGCCAATTTGTGGGCATATATGTGCATATCTACTCATATGCTGGCTACTTAACATACCAACTGTGTCTTTTATCGTATGGCTGAACGCAGTACTAGGGATGTGACTAATAGAGAGTTGCTGCAAGCATCCACGTACAAATGGCAACCGTTACCGTGTTTAGAAAACTAGATATATTAAACTTGTACCATCAGATGTCACTTTTAGAGCTTTCTCCAAAACACACACATATAGCTCCTTCATATTCCTTTGGTGTCCGTCTTTACCATTGTCAGCTAAATAGATCACACTGCAAGGCTTCAATCTCCTTCAAATCAGTCACAGTGATGATTCTTTGAAAAAATGGGGGAGATAAAAAGCCGACCAGAGCCTGTCAGGGCTATGAGAGCAGAGGACGTCAATGCCTCACTTAGACAGCTAGTCTAAAGGGGCCGGTTCCCCAGACAAGGGGACAAGACGGAGTTCACCTGCATTCAATACAAAGTTTTGCCACCGCCTTTGTGAGAAGAGATGCGACGGAGCATAGCAGGCTGCAGTCCCTGATGTAAATGTCATCAGGATCAAAATCAATTTCATGATTCATTCAAGAGGCCAGAACTTAAAAACGTACGAAGTTACCTGTTATTTATTTATTTAACAACAGCGTCATCTTCTTACCTCTCTCTGCTCGCGATCGCAGAGTACGGACTCGATGATTTTCCTCACACATGCAAACAATTCAAAAGTTTGGCTGATTGATTTTTTTTCCCTCCTGTGGTATTGTTGCTTCTCATTTCCAACACAGCATGAAAGGCACTGAAATAAAAACATCTTAGCAGCAAATCGGCCTCACCATGGCAACAGTATTGATCACCTCTCCTGGGTCCTCAGAAAAATCTATCCCTCATGTCAATTTCCCAGCACTAACAGTTCAGCAGCTACTCGCGTCTTGAATAGACAGGCATGATATTTAGAATCTAGTAATAAAACCTACAATCATTATTTAGCTTCCCTGATGATTCATTTATCGCAGGAGTGAGATACAAAATGACCTGATGATTTTCACTGAGAACAATGCGGGGAATCGGCTGTCACTATTCGTAGTCTCGAAGCATAAAGACTACACTAGGATTTCTTGATTATGGAGCTCAACCAATAATGAGGTCTAATTGAAATTGACTAAGAGAAGAAATTGAACACTTTGCAGAGAGTCCATCTAAGGTCTGATCTTTTTGTTATGAAAAAAAAAAAACCCAGTTTGCTGGTTTAATTATATCCGAATGGGGGTTTCTCAGACATTTGATGCTTTTCACAAGAATCACTGAATAGTTTATAGATTTTATTTCAAAGCAGCTTCAAAAACTTAAAGTTGCTGCCACCTACCAAACAAACACAGTGTGACTAATGCAAGTAAGTGAGTATTTATTGATTGTACTGTATCATGTGGTTTCAAATTTAATTTGTTATCAATAATACCTTTGCTTTTGGTTCCACTGAAAACATAAGTGTGCTGAGAGACGAAAAGGTTTAAAGGAGGACTGAATCTAACTTCTCAAGGTGTTTGGATTTAAGTGTGCCGATGAAATCTGCCTTTCTTTCAGCACTTTGGGGAAATGAGAACAAATGCAAAGTGATGGATGGGTCTGCATGACAAGTGCTGTCAATCCACAAGCTTGATTACAACACCTGAGCTTCAGCAACACCACGCCTACACTCTGACAGCTTGACACTTGCAGACGTGTTGGTACACCTGGTGTGAAATGGAGAGAATAAGGAGAATTAGGGACTAATCTGGCTTCCCTTTAAACCCTCTCAGTTTCACAAATGCATACGATTTCATGTTACAAAGCTTGCACGAAACTGAGGAACTCTTGTAACCCTCGCGATGTGCAACAAAATAACAATTGCAGTTATGCTTCAAAGCATAACTGGAGGGTTTTGAAGATCTTGTAATAATAAAAATTTAATCTATTAAGTGAGCCTACAAAGAGAGAACAGGAACTAAAGCTAGGCTGAAGATTGTGGTGTTGTGGTGGGGACGATCAGTCTGACACAAAACCCGGATATTATATATATAGATATATAAATATATATATTCTCCTCCTATATATACAAATGTGTGGCATGTGTATGTGTAAGTGTCTGTACGAGTTGAAAGGCAAAAGGATAGGGCAGAGGTGGGGGTTAAAAGCTTGTTAAGTACTCTGACGGTCTTACAGATGCAATTAACCAGCTACTTACACAATTTGTCGAACTGAGCTGGAACAAAAACACTGACTGACAAGACTGAGTTGCAATCTGCAACCACAAATCATTAGCACCAACACTGCATGCAGCTCCTCCCCAGCTTAAACGCCACTTTCCTCGCACAGGAAAAACTGTACAGAATTATGCAAAAGCATGCACATGTTTTTTCGAGTAATTAAATACTTTGCTATGGAGATGTGTTTTAAATAATTAATCTTTCTGTACTGGTGCCTTGCTGCATTTCCCATTTCACTGCAGCACCAGCAGTGGGCCAACACATCAGTTGACTCTCAGCCAACAGAAATAGAGATGTTTTCCTATATGCTCAAGCTATGCCATTTGGAAATTAGTCTTGTGAATTCCTTTCATTTACTTGCAGTCATCGAGCACAATCAGGCTGCGAAGAGATGGAAACAAGCTCATTTTGCAGAAGGGAAACCCCCACCCCCCTTCTTCCCCTGTAGGTAAAAGCAAAAGGAAACTCAAGCATAACTCAATGCTTTCAGGTTCAAAACAATTCATAAAACCGCCTGCAGTCTGATGTACAAGAGGTTCATATAATCATGTGCAATCATATGAAACAGGCCTTTTATTCTCAGGAGGGGGTTGTTGAGTTTGGGTGTGATTGTGTCAGGCTGTCAGTGCCCACTCATCCAGACTCCGGAGTGAGACTGGAACAGACGGGAGCTGTTCTTTCAGCACCACCGGGGACAAGCAACAGCACTCTCAGCTGTCTCATCCACACAGTCTAGTGGATTGAAAAACCACCAGAAACTCACTTCACCTTCCTTTTGTGCCCCATGTTTTAAGATGGAGAGACGCATCAGTGAGAACACATCAAATCCAATACCACCATCTGAAAATAGATTCTTGCTCATGATTGATTCTCTCTTTTTTGTGTGTGTGTGTTCTATCTAAGACACAGTTTTCAGCTGTTTCACTTTTGCTGTCCTTTCAAGCTGCTTTTGGGCAACAAAAAGTCGCGTTTACTCCTCTCTAAAGCGCATTATTGCACCAAAATTCAACAAACTACCGCTGCAATAGTGGAAAAAATGCGATTATTTTACAACCACAAAACTAGTGCACACTCGCAGACTTGCCTGGAAGAGGCGTAGGATGTTGGCAACCATAATCGATACTGAACTCGCCGAGGCTCCGATGACTCCCACCACTTTTTCAGGCTTGACAAACACCGGTGGGTCCCCGTTAGTGCACCGCACGTCGGAGGTGTCTTTCGTGATCAGCGCTTGCACGAAAGTTAACGATTGCTCCAGCGCGTAAGTATCCCTCGAACAAGTGTCCAGCACCCGTGCGCCTAAGGTGATGTTGGGTAAGAGTTGCTCGTCCTGGTTAATTTGGTCCAAAGCGTACATCATGGCCTCAAGCCGCTGGATGCCGTTCTCTTTTTTGAGGTCCCCGCACGGCGCACCATCCATTCCTCTGGCATGCACCGGGAAGAGTCCGCCGAGGGTCAGGTGTCCCTCAGTCCGTATCGAATGGGGTGCATAAGTCTCCTGAGGCAGCGCGAAATCTATCACAGTCCTCATAAGCCAAAACACCCTCCATATAAAGCTCAGCTTCACGCGTACACCGGGACAAGCCATGATCAACTTTAAGGAAGGAAGAAGCCTGCGATCCGCCGACGATGAGACCAGAAGAGGCTGAGAAGTTTGCTAAAACGAACCCATTCTTGTCACCAGGGAGGAGATTCAACAAGCTGGGCTGAGGAACCAAGAGGCAGCAGAAGGCTCAGGCGAACTGCGCCCATCGTTTAACAGCCTGGAGTGAGCGGTTAAGCTTGTTGAATAGTGAAGCCCCTAACGGAAATTTAGCGCTCCCAGGAAGGGAGGCTACATCCATTAGTTAGAGAGAATATCACTGAAAGGAGACGAAAACCCGCAGCAAATTATCTGGCCTAATTTTGTCCATTTATGCTAAATCCAAAGAGCGAATAGAAACACAATGAAACCGCTGCGAGGAACTGGCATATCTTCACAACCCCAAAGCCCGGAATTTAAGTATCGTGTAGTAGGAATTATCGCTTTAAATCAATACTTCTTAGGACCGGCAGAAGTGGGTGACATTCTTCTTCCACAGAACAACTCCACGGGAGCGCAGGAATGGCTCGCTCGGCTGTGGTGTTTGTCTCCCAGGGGTGCATATCATCTCCACAGTCTCCAAAGGAGGGGAGGGAATGAGGGAAGGGGGGAGGAGGGGGTGGGTTAAAAGAAAAAGGAAAAAAACGGTTAGTGTGAACGCAAACGTGCGTTCATTAAGCAGTGGACTAAGAAAAACAGCTAATTAAATCCCCGGCTCTTTCTCAGTCTCCGCAACCGGTCGCCTTTATACAAAATGAATGAGTCACAGCGAGGGATTCACTGTGTGCGCCGAGTTTTCAGCCCCCTTTCGACGCGAGACGTCATTCAGCTGGCAGCAAAAAGGGAAAAGGAAAAAAAAAGATTAGCATCACTTTGTGGAAAGGTTTCCAGGAAGTTAGCGCTCACTGTCTTCAGACAGAAGAGAAGGTAAACAAGGCAAACAAATGCACTTACAGACTTGAATAATAAGACAATTGTTCCTCTGAGTGCCTCTCAGTGGCTGCATCTCAGCATTATAATCTGTCTCCCTACTTCCCCTCCCTCCGTTATCCCCCTGAAACACACACACACAAAGTGTTTTCCCCCTTTTTTCTTTTGATGTTGACGGTGGCAGGCATGAAACAGAGATCTGTGGCATTATGAAAACACAGAAGAGCTGCAGGTATGAAGGGCTTCACCCGCCGACTAAAAAGTGGCTTTCCTGAAATAGTTTTGGATTCATTACTGATGCACCTTTAAAACGGAACAGAGAGGGAGGTACGGGAGGGAGAGAGAGCATAGCAGACACGTTTGGAGGGGTCCAGGCTGGTCTCCAAGGCAACCCTACTTCAGAAGACTCCTGATTCATCCTGTGAAACCCTCCTGCCCCCACAAATGCACGCATATCACCCCCCCTACCTCACATCTTCATCATCATTATGGCCAAACATACTGGTACACAGACTGGCGAGAATTACTCACACCTTTAGGAGCACAGAGCCCTCACATCTTCCTAACAAAACTCTATCATCACCAAACTATTTAATTGCACAGATGGTACTTTTACAAACAAGCAGATTATGATAATTTGCTTTTGTGGGCATGCATTAGCCAGGGACTCACTTGGCAATTTGAGGCATTAATTAAAAAGGTAGTTTCTGCTTGGCATTCAAAGTAAATCACATATTCAAAATAACAACAATAATCATTGTAGGCTCTGCTAATGAGTACATGTTCAGTGAGTTACGCGGAGAGAAGGGGAGCGAGAGAAGAGGTGCCCGCTGAGCACTCTGTTAATACATAATTCATGCATAAGCCTTCATTTTCAAGTAACCTTAGAAACTGACCACTCATGAGCCAGACAACACACATGCAGCAACAGCATTCACATTGTTGGTGGAAAAGCAAAGTACAGCTGCACTCTGGGAAACAGGAAACAGGAAGTGGATTACAGGATAAGTCCCTTAAGTTGGTTTATCACTGAATAATAAGCAGCCTCAGAGAGTTGCTTTATCATGAAAATGATTATGAGGCATGGAATCCCATTTTATGAACGTGTTCATTCCATTAGTTTCTGTTCAATTAAAAGATTAGAAAAGGCGATGTAGTTCTAATTGAAACATGTCCTATTGACATTACAGGCTCGGATGGACAAATTTCTAATTAATTAAGTTGAGATTAATTTGAGCCTAATCCGGCCATGTAGTGTATTTATCTTCATTAGCCACGCTGAGTACATGAATATCTTTCAACAGGCAAATCGTGCATGTCCAATGTAGTTTTGGGTGCACATACTGTACACTGGGGCCAAAATTCATGAGATGCACTAAAAATACATTTAAGGAAACTGTGTGGGAACTGCAGGGAACAGACTGCTGAGGAGAGAAACCAGGGATGTGAGAGGGGAGGGAGGCAGATGGCCACCTCCACAGTGAGCACACTGAGACAGACAGGAAGGCAGGACTGGAAAAATGCAGCAACAGCCTTTACAAATGACACCCGGAGAGACTGGTGTCGCAACGCACGACACTAATTCCCTGGCTCGGACTCGGCGGTGAGACTCCCACTTACACTGTCAATGGAAAGGTTACTTTTGAAAAATGGGGCCCTCACCGTGATTTAATTCACTGACTAACCCCAGGAAGAGGGGCCTTTTCCCCGGGGAGGCTGTGTGATTTAGACTGAGATTACACTTTGGTTTGGATCCTTTCTTTCTCTCTCCTTCGTCGCTTTTATACAGACATACAGTCACGTGTCTGCGCACAGACTCAAACAAATTTCATTTCACTTTCATCATGGGATGAAGTAGGAAGCAACAAGAAAGAGGAATGAGAGGTTTATGTTTAATACACAGCTGACCAAAAAACCAAATAGAGTCATAGTTTTCACATGGCAGGGGCGCACAATATTTAACAGGCATCCTGCCAGATAAATTATGGTCTCCTTTGAAAAAGCCAGAGCTTTTGTTTCAAGCATTCAATAACTTGTCTACTCGATACGGTCTTTTTCAAGTCAATTACAGGGGCTGGCACTGTGTGCTCCTCTAAAGAACGACGAATCCAAGAACAATAAAAAGTCAACATCCAGGACAAGAGGCAATAAGGTTTCTTTTTGGGCAGACACTAGGCACAATGGGCTCTGTCTGTCAAATTAATTAACCTGGAAACCTGTTTAATTCCCAGACTCGAATGAAAGGGCGACGGTATCCACAGGAAAGAAATAACTCCAGAGCAGGAGGTAATTGCACGTCGAGGTGATTTGTTCGAAAGCACACAGGCCACCAGCTTGTTTGGAGTCATGCATATTCTGCGAGGGGTGAGGTGTTAATGTTAGATCAATGTAGGGGCATTGTTAGATTAGCTACATGAAGGTCACTGAGCTGCTGGGCCCCCTTGTCCCATTTTCTACCATCTGCTTTGGAATAATAAAATCAGGGCTATCTAAGCTTTTCTGTACCACTGTAACCAGAAATAGTGCCTGTAAGGAGACAAATATGAATAAATAAATAAATAAAACATGTTGTAATTCTACAGGCGTGCTACACGAGAAGACAAATTCTTACCTCTTCTGCTGTTTATGCCAAAGACAAAGCAGGTGCAGTGCAGCTAGGACGATAGACTCTCCACACTCTCAATTACGATTGTAATCCATCTGTCATACCCTCTCCCTTCTAATTATGTCTCTGTAAAGCTGCTGCTGTGAGCTCAGTACCCATTCACACTCTGAAATGTGAAAGATAGACAGATAATGCACAAGTGACCACTGGAATACATAACTGCAGTGGGCAGCTTGGTGACAGCTGGTTTTCTCGTGTTTGAGTCTGCTTACATTATAAGTGCACATTGGCAAAAATAAAAAGTGAGATAATGGAAACCCAGTATAATCTTAATGCTGTTTTTTCTTATATGAGACAACTGGCTGACTCCTTATTGTGAGCCAGCATGGTTGTGCTAATGACTAAAGGTGTTATATGTGACAACAATGAATCCAAAGGTGCTGACCTTCCACCCACAGAGGCCAGGAATTTTCCAGAGACCCTATTAGTGGGTAACTGGGCCTTTGTTTTGATAGCTAACTTCATGCTCCACTGGATTCACATGGTAAGTGGGTGCAGCTGTGTTAGTTAGCCAGGAGGACTTTAGCCACAAATGTGATTGTGATAGCAAATGCCTTTTGCCGTACATCCGTTAATTAGCCAACGTTTTGAGCAGCTCTGTGACATTTTTCTTCTTCTTTTTTTTTTTAAACTCAAGTGTTTTCATGTTGCCTTGTGAAAGAGCAGAATTTATCCTCAGTCTCAGTCACTGAGTCATTACAGCCCCTCTTCATGTGTGTTTGTGTTTGATGAGGATGATACAACAGGCCTGTGAAAGAATATAAAAAGCTACAGCCGGTATTTGTTTATCTTATCTTACCAAAGGATAAAGATTAGAAGCAGAGGGTAAAATTTAGGCTGGGTTAGACCAAAGATAACCAAACCCCAAACACACAAAAAGGCTATAGGGTAAAGACACAAACGGGTTAAAATAAAGTCAGTGGAAACATGATATAGCCAGGCTTAAAGTAAAAATCTAGTTGTTTTTTCTAGAGTTGCTACTCAGACTACACAGCTTATATCATGAAAGGCAATAGCAAGCCCCAGGTATTCACTGTAAAGCATGCAGGATTTTAGATTATGTATAGCTATTGGCGATGGACATATAGCGCACTTGATAAGGAGTTGACAGGGAGGATTCAATTCTGTAGAAGCGATTTATTTAAACCTGCTGAGAAGCTGTTGCAGTTCATGTTAAACACAATCCAAATTCGGTTTGTACCAGTGATTGGTTTCCACACCAACCAAATCAGTGAAAGCAGGTGAAGCTCTCCAAAAACCATCAGTGGTTTTACCGCTATGTACTGACCTTTTCAGTGGAGAACCATATCAGGTTTGATTAATTTTACGCTTTTCTTTGTGTTGCTCGGGAGGTCTTTCCACTTTTACCTTACACTTTTTTCTCAAAGCGGGGCGCCTGACTCACTACACTCCAAGTTGAGTGCTTTTTCTGGTTAGACTATCAAACTTGTACTGCTAGACTGTCAGTGTGTTATTGTGCTGACTATAGCTGTTTTCTTCTTTTTTAGTGTCAGTGAAAGTGCCTTTTCCATTTCTATTATCAACAGTTACTGCAAAGTGAAAAATCAGCGAGACAACAGCGGGCTGTTATTAATGCACCTTAGCAACTAATACTGCAAGGCAACCACGGTATTCACTTGAATACATCGCTAAGATTTGGTATAACTAAGACTGGGTTTTCACTTTTTTGCTGCAAACAAATGATCGACATAGATGACAAGCGTTCTAAACATTAGTGTTGATAAAAAAGTCAGGATGATGCTTAGTAAAGTCTTGTTGCTGTATGGTTGCTAGACAACCGCATTGATAAAAATAAAAATCTATAAATTTGGTTAATGTCACAGGCAAGAATACGTGGATTTTAGATAGAGCAGCTTTTTATTTAATGCATCTGTCTAAGGTTACAGATGAAGAATTAGTTTGGCACAAGGCTACAAGACACACAGTAAAAAAAATATTTAGGTCCAGTATTTGGCCAATGGCACAATTTATATACCACCATAGTGGATTTCACATCAAACTCCCAAGATATGACTGACTTTCAGCTTTAATTCCAGCAGTTTAACACACGCACTTCATTAACTGTTTAGGAATTACAGACATTTTATACACAGTCCCTTATTTTCAGAGGTTCAAAAGTTAATGAACAGTTGATTATCCAGCATTTTCATTGCAAAGTGAGGTCGGTTCCCTTGTCACTCCATGACAAATTAAGTGAATAAAGGTTTTGCAGTCGACTCTAAGCTTTCCGGGCATCAATACAAGTGAAGGGGCGCATCTTAGGTTGAAAAACGAAAACAGACCGATGACAAACATTTAGAGTGGCAAAATCAACAAATTAAATTCTTTCAGAATTCTTTCTTTACTTAAGAAAAAACCTCTCATCACATTCAGCCATGTTAAGTATACGCATGAGGAGGTCGGAGCATCATTATTAAGGTAAAAAACAAACAAACCAACAAACAAAACAAACAAAACACAAAACCAAGACGAACCTGTACCAGAATGACGGGAAGAGAAAAATATGGAAAAGAAGAGAAACAGATGATCCACAGCAAAGCTGAACGGATGGATGGATAATGACTCAAAGCATACTGCAAAAGCAAACAAAGAGTTTTCCAAGGCATAGAAATGGGATATTCTTCAATGACCAAGTCACTCCTCTGATGTCAACACAAACTAACATGCTTTTCAGTTGCTGGAGACAAAACTGAATCCAGAGAAACCCAGAAACAAGTAGCAGCTGATGGTGGCTACAGTAAAGGCTTAGCACAGCACTGTAGAAGATTCTTATCCAAGTATGAAAAACAATCCTTAAATTGAAAATTATGTTAATATATCCAATTACTTCTGAGCCTCAGAAAAAGTGAGATTATGCATAAAATGGCTGTAATTGCTAAACAGTTAATGTAGTTTTTAAATTAATTAGTGTTTACTTTTATTAATTAGAGCTCCAAATCTCACTTCAATCACATCTTCATTCTGTGATTTCTATGAAAATTGCGTAACTTCAAATACTTTGTAACTCTGACTGGAATAAGGACGCTGAAAACAGACACTTGCGAACATGGCTGAAGAAAAGACGCCACAAGATATTCTGGGAGTTTTTTGGATTTTCCAGAAACAGAAGGGCTTTAGCTAACAGCCTCCCACAAGAATACCACAGCCACATCTGTCCACTCGTGCTTGCCTCTAAAACACTTATTAGCAAAATTACATGACAATCACAGTTTTTGTGTATGTGCGCGTGTTCTCAAGTGTTTATGAGCAATGTGATTTTAAAGTATTACTTAATCTACTTGGTATAAGTACCAGAGATTGGAAAAACACCCAAGGCTTAAGGTCTGTGGTAAAATATCTCCAGTTTCAAACTGCACTCTAATAATATGGGGATTTTTTGCTGTATGATTGTTCAAAGGAACACAAAATGATGGGTATGAGAAAAAGCTTTAATTTAGTTTTCAGAATTAAGCATCAATGTTTAACGTTGATCCTCTCCCCTCACTCCCAGCAAGAAAGCAATTAAGTGTAAGATGTTGAATTATTCCTTTAATGAGGGTCTATATAATGATTATCTCCTTAATATCTGTGAATGAACATATTATCAGGCATTTTAGCGAATAACCCCGAGTCGGCTGGTGAGTAACTGAAAACTAATAACTACTCATAAATTCTAATTAGAAAAATGTCAATATTTTCTTGCCCCTCTCACTTAAACGGTGAATTGCACCAGATCACTTTACATATTGATCACCCCACCATTATTCACAGTTGTTCCTTTATAACAAATCAGACAGAACGTTGGGAAAAAAAAGAGAGAGAAAGATAAAATACATAAAGTGATAAAAATCGTGACATTTTCTTAGAACAATGTGCAGCTGAACTGTTTTGATCCACGATAACCATTTTTATTCAAAAATGGCTTGTTCTTGTTTTGAATTTATTTCTGTCCCCAAGGTAAATGTCCAGCAGTACGAGGCATTTTGCAAAGTGCAGACTGTGGTTCCATATAAATTGTAGCACTGCACTTGTGATGTCACACAACGGAGACCTACACCTCCAATCTCGATACCTACAAGCCCTCTCTCTCCCTTCTCCTCTTTCAGCTCAGAAGTGCACAAGTGTTAAACGGCAGTGCCTCTAAATGGGCCAAATATTCTCGATTAAAACTATATTCGTGTTAATAAAGATGATAATACTGAGACACTGCACATATTGCACTGCAGATGGATATCATACCCTCACCAACCCTTTCACTTTGGCAGGCACGCCTGCTAGTTTGTTATTCTTTTAAATTTATGTTTTGGCATCTGGTCACTGTAGCGCATTAGCATTTGACATATTTGCAATGCGCAAGTCTGATGTCGAATTATGTTATTTTTTTCAATGCTTACTGTAATATTGCCCAAATGAGCTCAATGTTCCATTTTTCACACAAACTTTACATTTTAAAAACTGTTGTTGTCATTAAAAGCGTGTGAGTGGATTATATTCCTGTGCTTCTTAAATTAACTGCAGTGCTGTTTGTGTTGCAAAAAACATATTTCCTTCATCTTACACAGCTCATTACCATATGGAGCTGCTAGCAAGGACTGCGGTGGAGGGCAGGCCTACTTATTTCAGATAAGTGCCCCTGCAGTCTTTACCACAATTGGAAGCGCATACACAAAAGGTACACACACACGCACACACATTTTCAACAAGAGTTAGCAAGAGTGCTTGCTATTGTGCTATTCATCATGCACATGAATTAATCTCGCTCACTCATTAGGTGGAAATTAACGGTGTAACAAATTACTGCACGTGGATATTTCATAAGGTGGAACTATAAATCACTGCCTGTATGTATAAAAGCCATATGTTTCAGTCGACGCTAATGGTTGCTGGCTTTTACACTTTTTGTCGCCTCCTTTTAGCTTGAGACTGTACACAATTAAAAGCAGTTCAAGTTAAACCGTTCCCCATTTTGACCATGTGCAAGCCCGAGGAGTGTGCAGCCTGACCGTAATCCCCTGGGTTTATCTGTTCAGTGAGCTCAGTGCTTCACAGTCCCCAAGTATCCCTCCTGTCTCTCAGGCTCGGTCTGTCTCCCTTTAGACTCCCCCGTGGCCCAGTGGTCCCATTGGAGCACTGTGGCTGGAACTTTGGGTCACAAAAGCTGCGTTATCCCAAGGGCAGTTCCACTGGGTGCTTTTTTTTTTTTTTTTTTTTTGCCCTCACACATTT
>VUQR01011102.1:48449-63830 GCA_015108515.1 Hemichromis elongatus | reverse complement strand
TTTTTTTCTTTTTTTGGTTTTTTTTTTTTTTTTTTTTTGTAGCCATCACAGCTGATGTCTCACATGAGAGGGAAAAGTGTTGGAGAGATGCATATATTTACACAAAGCTACGCACTGGTGACAATATGGAGATAAGAAGAGTCACGGTCAAGTCAGGGTCCCTACGTAGAGGTGACTGCTGAGCTCAAACATAGAGAAAGTATCAGCAAGCACAGTGTTTACAGAGTTTGGAGGGAGGAATAATTGTGTATTGTAGCATTTAATGGGTGCCCGACAGTGTCAAGTGAAAGTGAGTCCTGTCGGCACAGGGCACAGCACAATACCGACAGAGCAGAATGGGACTTCTTATGGTTGCTCGGGGATTGAATAAAGCCCAGTTCATTTGCTGCATATCACGTTTTGTTACATGGTTTCCGACAATTCCTCATATTTCATCCGTGCAGCTGGCAAAGGGCGTTTTATATCCTTCCTATTTCCCCCACCTTTCAGCTCGTTTTAAGCTCCTACATGTCATGATGGTGCTTTTTCTCCTTTGGAATTTCTCCCTTCTTGCTTTCAAGCTGAAAATCAAATCTATAAATCAAAAGCAATGGGAGAAAGACATCAGGACTGAAGGGCATTTAAATCCTTTCAGAGTTCCCAAAGCTTCAGAGAGTGAAATAAACAGGAAATTAAAATGAAGCTGGAAATGGTAGAAATCCCTCTTTTTAGGAGATTGAAACCAGGTGCATTTCTCAACACTTCCTCCTGGTATATATTAAGTACTGTTGGGAATGAAGCCTCCCCTCCCTTATTAAATTCATTACAAAAAGAAATGATTAAATTCTCGGAGAAATGCCAGACGTGTCAAAAAATTATAACTGATGCTTTTTGCTGAAAAAGATTAGAGGAGGTCACGAAAAATGCTGTCATGCTTAATATGCAAAAAGCTGCCAGTTTCAAAGTTCTCTTAAATTACATCATGTCAGTTATCAGGTTGAACATAGCCTATAACCATGTCTGCTCACCTGGCTGTGTGTTTTATTGAAATATTGTTGCCGAACAAAGTTGTTGGCTGACCTTCAGAGTAAACTTCATTTGCATAAAAGCTTGTGATTAGACAAGGTGCTGCAACTCCTGCGAAAACAAATTTGTTCACACTTGACAAGCACTGGCTGCGTTCATGACTGAGAGAGTGGGTGACCATAATTTACCACCCGTTGCCCAAAGTTGCGCCAACAGGTGTCCACAGTCAAGCCTGTCATGATCTGTGGCACTATGCAAAGCAGTGTTTTGAGTTAAACACTAGAGTAGATAAGGATAACATGTTTACTATGTTAGCTTCGCGAGTTAGCGTGCTAGCATTTGCGAATTAGCACCACACGCCACACAATCAATAATGAGATAAGAATGGAGCCGATATTTTAGCATAAACAAATGCAGCACCGTGGTGCAGTGGTTAGCAATGTCAGCAACTGTGTCCGGGGTTTGAATCTAGTAGCTGGCTGAAATTCTTCTCTGGGGACTTGCTCTCCTAACGACTGTGCAAATTCTCTCCAGGTACTCCAGTTTCTTACCACAGACCACAGAGGCAGTGTGTTAGGTTAGCAGGTGACTCTAAATTGGGTGGGAGTGCAAATAGTTGTCCATCTCTTTGTGTTAGACCTGCGACAGACTGGCAATCTGTCCAGGGTGTACCCGGCCTCCTGCCCTATGGCAGCTGGAACAGACTCCAGCACCCACCGTGACCCTGAATTAGATCAGCGGAATAAAATGAATAGATGGAAAAGCACTGAAAATTTCACTTGACATTAAAGGTTTCTGGCAATATTTTACAAGCCCAGTGTCCACCTGGTCTGTAAGTTATTGGGATGATTATTTCTTATTTCCTTTACAAATCTACATCAACTAAACAGAAAAAACAACAAAACAAACAACAACAAAAAAGTTAACATAGGGAATAAAGCATCATTTACTTATGCATGTTTTCTGATTACAGATTACAGAGCTTAGATCATTCGTTCTGAACATCATATTCTGAACATCTAACTAATGGTGACATTTCTAAAGGCACTCTAATGATCAGATAACTATGAGACAACTATTAGCACAAAAGTCAATATCTTAGTGTTGCTACGGGAAAAGAAAATAGTCATATTCACTCAAGTTCAACCACTGGGGAACGTAAATATTTGGACATAATTTCATGACATTTCAGATTAAAGATGTTGCGGTATTTCAGGCCGCCGTATTATTGGAATGAATAATGCGGAATACTGCACACTATCATCCCTAGAGCCGTATGGCCATGAATAAAATGTGCAGTTTAAAATTGTATCCAAGGAAGTCTTAACAGACCAATTAAGAGAAATGTAATTCTGCTTTTCCTCCAGAAAGGATATTAGATGGAATACACTCAGACACTTACTAAAAACTGACAATGACACAGTCAACATGCCTCTAACTCCTGCTTCTGTGGAGACGAAACGCTATCACAAGCAAACATGATGACTCATGTAATTCCTGACAGCCTCTTTGCTGAATTTTAATTAAAGCTAAGCCTAATGCTTACACACACACGTCACACATGCTGTGATCACCTAAGTAACACTATTGATTAACATCCTTAAGATCTTTTCAGAAAATTGGTGTTATCGAACATTCATTTCAGGCAACTTTTCTCAATCAAAGAAAGGCCAGCAGTCCAGCTCTGCTCAAATACAAACAGATTTACTGCTTGCGGTGCATAGATCAATATTTTTTCTTCATTGTCTTGAGTTGACGTGTGAATGAGAAATCCAAAACTCAAACATAATCACATCAAAATGACTGCTGAAATGAAAAACGATACCTCTAGTTCTTTCCTTCATAGACTCCAATACAATAAATTGAACACCATCAAACCGAAGTTATAAATCATGGCACTCGGAGGTAAAGGCAGGAATGAAAGGCACGCTTTCCTTTTAAGTGGAGGCTTACGATTGAACCTCGGGCACTGGAGTCCATAAATCGCAGCATCAATTATTAACCCAAATCTGTTTTAATGTGCCAAAAGAAACCCCAACGGACAAGCTAATGCAACTAGCAGGAAACGAGGAGAACAGATAAAATGACCAGTGTGGCCAGAGTATGCCTCTTTTTACGTCAGCGCTGATCTAGAGTGCAGGAAGGCATCAAACACAAAACCATCCAGTCAGACTTCGGGGGCCATCAGGAGCCATATTAGCAGCTAACAAATAGAGAATTCCACTCATTTGCAAGCGGAAATATGCTGTTAGATTGAGCCTTAAGGACATAATTGATAAAGGCCTCAGAGACATGGCAGTGCACAAGGGACTGGAGGAGTTGAGCGAAGCCACAACATTTTCAGCCTTCTCCTACGATGCTTTTAGAAAGCATCGTGAAGTTTACAAAGTGATATAGGCGATTTGGAAGTGCACAGAAAGGCAACAGCCAATAATTAGTAGACAACCTCACCAAGTGCACAGTGCCGCTGCGGGGATGTGTGTATATCACGATCACAGACTGAGACTAAAAGCAAACAAAAAATTCATTCCCTTCAGGGTCAGTGAATTTGTGTGCGGCTCATTTTGCGGTAAATGTTTTTTTTATTAACCTCTTCAAGTTGCTCACATATTATGCAGGAAGGACATTCTTGGCATGAAGGCTGCTCCGAAAGGAATTCAGGTAAACATCATTCATCATCATTCCTTATTAAATTTTGCTTATAAAACCCAATTACAAGTAGGAAGGGGGTGGGGGGTGAGGGGGGAGTAGATGAAAGAAAAAAAGGTTTCGAGAGGGATATTTCAAGTTCGAAAAGCACAAATTGTACAAACTCAATAGTGGAATTTTTTTTTCCCCTTTCTTACTTCAGGGATACCGTATAAATCAAGTTGAGGCATTGATGCCATTTTCCTTGCTTCCACTATTTATTATTTAATTATTCATCATGTTCTGAGGGGGGGAAAGGCATGCTGATATGGGAGCGAGCCCTAATTTTGAAATGAAGTACTTGCCAGCATTCAGCAGCAACCCAATTCCCTATGCTCTGTGTACATGATGCAAAACCTGTAACTGTTTTTGATTTTCATACATTAAAATACTGCCTGGGGGCAAACTATACCACTAGCCAGTCAGTTGGTTTTGGTTTTTCTTACTTATTTAAGAAATGAGCTTTATTTCCATTCAGTGATCACTAGGGAGGCTCTCCAGGATGCGCTCTGATCTCCTTCTTCATCTGACAGAGGAAGGGAGGGGAGTTTGTGAGATGGACACTGAAGCTGTCTTATTAGTGCTTAACTCTCCTGCTTAGGGCTCCAGATTGACATTATAAAAATTTTTTTAAAAAAGTGTTCATGAAGGCTGCACCATAAACAGTGGCAGTGATAAATATCTGCTGTCAGTTGCAACATGACTCACTTGTCTGACTCTTAGCTTTACTGCGCACAAAGGAGGCACGAGCAGAGCAACCATACACTGCTGTGAAATCTTTATCAGATTACAGATAATAGATGCACTCTATGAAATAGCTTATATTACCAGAGAGTGAGCTGAAGCGGAACACGGTTCTGCACCAAATAGTGAATAATGAGCATAATTTTACAAAATCACAAACAAACATTGATACAGGTAAAAGGCCATACAGGATCTCATTACTCTTCCTATGAACGTGTCGTTTCGTGTGGATTTCAGTTGCTCTCTCCTTTCCCTGTGCACCAGTTAGGGTGAGGTTCATTTTAGAGTACACTGAAGTGGATGAAGACTACAAGTCTAGTCCACAGCGAAACTGAAGCTACAATATGTGGTCTGCTTATAATATGGCTGCTTTTTCAGAACAGGAGAAGTCAGAATCATATTTTTTTATTATTATTATTATTTCTTTTGTTAATTGGGATTATTTGACATGACATCAGATGTGGGAAAGGGTGGCTTAATTTAAAAAAAAAAATAAAGAAGGAAACTTTGCTTTTTAGTTGGGTGGTTTTCCTTAAATTTGTCTATAAATGAGCAAAATAAATAAACCTACAAATATAAGCTGACCTAAACCTGCCACAGTATATTCAAACTTTTACAGTACAGGAGAGGCAGCATTAAGAGAGCTTTTCTTGCAAACTAGAATTACCCTAATCATTTTTAACTTTATTATCTTGGAGTATTAGAAATTTAAATTTGATTAATTGTACAGCCTGACATTATATCCATACCCTTTCTGGGAGCAAATCTTCATTAACACAAATATCTGATCAGCTAATCACATCACAGAAACGCCGTGCTTTAGGTATGAAGATATGGTCAAGATGACCTGCTGAAATTCAAACGGATCATCAGAATGGGGAAGAAAGGCAACTTAAGTGTATTTGAACATGCTATGGTTGACTATATCAAATGTTGGCCAATTTGACTAACTGCTAATCTACTGGGATTTTCCCAAATAACCAACAACTAGGATTTACAGAGAGTGGTCTACAACAGAGATCCAGTGAGCCGCAGCTGTCTGTGAGAAAATGCCTCACTGATGTCAGAGAATGGCCAGACTGCTTGAATGCACAACATGTTGAAGCAGAAGCAGAAGCTGATGGGCTACAGCAGCAGAAGATCACACCAAGTGCTGTTCATTGTTATCAAAAAGCAGGAAACAAAGGCTAGGCTCACAAAGGCTTGCCGAAACTGGACAACAGATGACTTGAATGATGATGCCAGGTCTGATGAGTCTTCTGGTGTAGCATTCGATGGCAGGGCCAGAATCTGGCATAAACAACATGAAAGCTTGAATCCCAGCCTCTTGCTGGGCAGTGTAATGTATTACACCATCTTCTGATGGCTGCTTTCAGCAGAATAATGTCCCATGTCACAAAGCTCTAATCAGCTCACAGTGGTTTCTTGAACATGAAAATGAGTTTACTGTACTCAAATAGCCTCCACGGTCACCAGATCTCAATCCACGAGAGCCTCTTTGGCATGTGGTGGAATGGGAGACTCTCATTATGAATGTGCAGCCAACAAATCTGCAGCAACTGTGTGATGCTATCATATCGATATGGACCACAAACTCTGACGAATGCTTCCAGCACCTTGTTGAATCTGTGCAATTATCTATGCCAATTAAGGCAATTCCGAAGCCAAAAGGGGATCCATCCGGTCAAGGTGTAACTAATGAAGTGATCACGGTTTGTAGTTGAGTAGATTTGCATTTGTAAATCAACAAGAAAAATAATATAACCAGGAAAATGAGTGGGCAAATTATAGGATAGGATAATATTTGTTAGATTAAGCCTAGATGTCAAGTTTATAATCTCAAAAAAGTGTTTTTCTAAATGACCTGACAGTCCCTTTCCTCCCACAGCCTAAAGACATGCAAATGAAATCAGGGGGATTAATGACTTTAAATTACCCATAGGTTTAAGTGTGGCTTATTAAATGAGTCAATGATCACTCTGAAATCTGTCCAGGTTGTTTTTCTCCCTTTACTCCAATGAATGGTGTAAAAGACTCCCCAGGCCCTGACTATAGAATGACAAGTTAGAGAAATTGAATTAATTTTGTGTAGTTTCACATCACAGTGCATATATTATGATATATTTACACTTGTAATTCATATGCAGCATAAACCACAGTATTTTAATCACTAAAAACAGCCAAGTCCCTTTCAGAGCTCGGCTTTGGCAATGCTTACATCTATCTTGTGATGAATTCTTCCCCTTTCACTGCTGCCAGGATGAGTTCTGTTCAATCTAGATCAGTCAATAATGTTGTCTTTTGGGACACAAAGGACAAGAAATTCTTGCTAGCTTCCTAATGTCAATCCATGGGTTGTTAATCTTCAGGGTCACTGCAGTCAGTGCTCTAAGGCAGTGGTGATAAGGCACTAATATGTTCTTTAGGTCACAATCCACTTTTATCCGCAGTCTTATTCTTTTTCTCACTACACACTAAGTTTGTGGCCATAGGTAAGTGCATCAACATGAAAAAGGTAACAAAAACGTATTTTCAGTGCAGGATAAACAATCCCTACAGTTGACAGAACCCACAAATTAAGTTGCAGCAGAGAGTCATAGGTGCGATTTGGGCTGTGCGCTAGTAGAAGATTAGATAAGAGCCAGTGCTTTGTGGCTTCTTGTCGAAACATCAGACCTAAACTATCTGGAATTTGTGCTAAATAAACCTGGTTAAATTAACAGAGGCAGCAAAAGAAAGCCTTGTTTTGCCCTGCATGTGGGGACTTTCTATAAAGATCTGACATCATGGGAAAATTATGACTAGGCATAACCCTGCAGCTGTCAGCTTTACACAAAACAATTCAAGCAAGCATATATGTTTGAAACAGATCCAGAACAAGGAGGGAAATAACTACAGTACACAGTGTGCAATGCTTTCATGCAATAGTAATGCCATTCATATTTTACATGCATATATCATCAGAAAAGCAGCAGCACTGCATAGTTTACAAAGTTGCATGTGAACAAACCCCTGGACTTCTGGAACAAAGTCCTTTGAATACATGAAACCAAAGTGGAAATGTGTTCCCGTAATGCACAGCACCACATTTGGCAGAAACCAAGCACAGCATGTCGGCACAATAACTTATAGCCTGTCATGCACTGTGGCAGAGGGGTGATGATTTAGGCTTGTTTTAAAGCCACAGGACCTGGGCACCTTGTAGCCATTGAATTGACCATGAACTATATATAAGCATATATAGAGAGCATTCTAGAGTCAAACCATTTGCAACAGGACGATGATACCTAGCATGTCAGTACGTCAGAATGGCTGAAAAAGAAATAAATCAAGGTGAGTAATGGTCCAAAGTCCAGACCTTAATCTGATTGAAATACTTTGGCAGGACCTGAAGACAGCTGTAAATAAATAAATGCCTGATTACTTTACGTTTTTGTTGCCAAAGGTAGTTCTTCAAGCTACTGAATAATTAGCATAATTTTTTATGATTGAATACAGATCCATTTTTTACAACTGTACATCCACCTTTGTTTACTTGATTCAAAAGCTGAATATGAAATTAAGCATAGCAACATCTTAACACTAAAACACTACTGAGGGGACATTGACAAAAAAAAAGAAAAAAGAATTAATCCACTTGGACTTCGGTTACTTAAACAGTTGGAGTACATGTAGACACTTGTCTTTGCATTGGCAACCAATAACAGAATAGTTGGCACTCTTTGCTCATGGCTGAGACTTTTTAAGAGCAGAAGCAGCTCTAGCGAGGGAATAATAGTGGATTGTAAGGCAGCTGCTCTCCAATCGAAGGCGTGCCAATAACTAGCTGCTAATCAGGCTTGATACAGATGTGTTATACAGATAAAATACAGGAGACAGCCTGGACTACAATCAAGGCATTTCAGGCAGTTTCTGGGGGAGAGAACTAGGTGTGGTTTTTACCTTTTTTCCACTTTGTAAGTGTATGAAATCTAAACAATATATATACGCAGAAGTAAAATAAAAAAAAAACCCCACAATCAATCACTAGTACTTTAACATAGCAGCACAGCTTTAGCTTACATTTATAGGAATATGAAATATTAATTATTTTTAAATTGACTACAATTTTAAGGGGTACATTATAACCCTAACAGAAATAAAGAAACAGTCTCTGAGTTAACAGGCTGCAAAAACACTTTCTTTTAAATTAACTGCAAAGTCCAAAAATTTATGACCAACCTAAAAACACTTATAATTCCAGATACGATGACGTACACTAGAGAACATTCAGCTTCAGACACCTGATGAATTATAAAGTGAGAAACTCATAAAAATGTACAGTATTAATGACTTGCTGCTTTTCAGAGAAGCCATCAAGTCTTCAGTACTACGGCTCATGACAAAATATGAGTTGAAATTTACCAAAGATGTATTGAGAGGCCACTTCTTTTTCTTGAAAACCTGGCTTCAAAGCAGATTATCTGAGGTTCATTGGCAAACTATAAAGTAGCGCTATGATCAATGTGAGTTAATTAAATCTTTGTTTACTTGCGGCCATAAACATGATTAATCTATATTTTGTTTCGGTGAACATCCAGTGAGCTTTTATCCACAGGATACAGCTAAAGTTTCCCCCCAGACTAACCTAGATTGACTACCTCTCATAAATGCCAGACACACTGGGATTGAAGTAGGATTGGCAGCCTTTTAGAATTCCTTCATTTTCATTTCACAGCACAGCAGCAACATGCAGAGCACATATGCTGCCAAGAAGCCTTTGCAACAACAACAAAATATCTTAAGAATCCTCCAACCTGGATTCAAACACTTCCTCTATTTGAATGCTTCAAGCAGCAAGCATAATAGTCTTATAGCTTTTAAAAAGCTAATGTGGGCATGCTCACCCGTATGCAATAAGCCACTTTGTTTGTTGAAAACTCGCCAAGTGGCAAAAAAGCAGCTGCTATCTCTGCAGTCTCAAGGGGCTAGTTAATTTTAGAAAGATAATCTCCTGCAATATGCTGAGGGATTAAGACGTTAAAAGTCCCAACATGGAAAGACGATAAGGCTGTATAGTCATGGACTGTCAGAGTCATCCGGTGTATTTTAGGGAATAGAAAACTATGTTATCGTGCTAATCAGCATGCAGATCAGGAAAAACAAACACCAGTTGTTCAATTACATGTCTGTGTAATTTGCGACTATCCCTCTCTGTCTGTGAGTCACAAATGATGATGACGATGACGGCAGTTCATCTTTGGCTATTACTATTGTCTCCCAAGGCTGAATTGCAGTACTTTCTCAAGAGATTACCTGCAGGAGAGGAATGCTACACTAAAACAGGGGATGCACTCTCTTTGGCTTAATCAATGTCATTTGCATATTTAGAATAAAAACTAATCCTCATCAAAATGAGCTTCTCCACCTGAGGCCCTTTCTTGTCCTTTCCAAGCAATCCTTCTCTTATTAAATGATCCCTTGACGATATTCACCTTGCCAGAGAGAACAAAGAACACTCGCACTGTGTGCAGAGGGAGGGGATACTACAGGGATGTTTGGACTCAGTATGAAAGCATGATGTGATGCAGAGAATAAAGACCTGGGGTATGCTGAGATGAATGCTAGAGAGTGTAGTGCAGACGTGCTACAATGCTGTTTGGGCTTGGAAGTCAACCAAACAGTAAGTTCCAGGTGAATAACAATGTCTAGATTTGCAGGAATCAGGTTCAAAGACTGTGGGACTACAGCTAGCACAGCCAGGCCACCCACTTGTGTCTTGGGATGTGGCCAAGATTTTTTTTTTCTTTCCTCCTTTCTTCAGAGCACAGCCAGGGGTGACATTCAGGCTTCCCCTGCTGCTTCTCAGCTGTGCTTGTAGGAAATGCGTCACACACAGGGCACAAATATGCAAGTAAATACACCTGAAGCAAACCTACGGATAGGAGAGCCATTTCTCCATCAGAGGGATTTGTGTCACATTAGAGGGATGCTGAGATGCTGAGCAAAAAAGAACTGGGTTTCAAAAGATCCCCTGAGGCCTCGTACTGAGGAGACAACCTCTTCCCTCTCAAGAGCTCCATTCTATATAAGATAAGCAAATTTACACTGGCAGACAAACGTGACTTTTTCCTGGTGCAGGGAGCGCTTAAGAGGAGGTATCATAGGTGGGCAAAGCTGATAAGACGACAGCTGGGATTGGAGAGCCTGGAAAACCAGCATGAAAAGGAGATGCCGAGAGGTTGGATTTCTCAAGGCCTTTTCATTTCAAAACATCCTTTATGTAAAGATCCATAAACCATCTGAGGTTTTAGGAGTCATAACCTGCCAGTCCACGGAGTGATACTCTTCTTCAAGCTTATTTCTTTATGTTAATATCCACCCCAGGGTGCTGTTTGGCTAGGTTTTTTTTCTTGGCTGAGGTTCATAAGATTCTCACCCTGTTTATTGGCTGTCAAATGGATTACAGACTCATTATCAACAGGCCTCTGCATGGCCACAGAGGCCTGTCGTTTAAATCACATTTCCACTGTGTCAGCCACAACACAGAATTCCATGGCCGGGGAGTATCAAAGTGTATGCGGGGTTTTTTTGTGTATGTGAGTGTGTGTACAAAACACAGTCTGAACAAAGTGCCTACACTAAAGGCATGGCTGATCCAGTTTAACACCGTGTCTCATTTCTAAAGTTGGAGCAAAGTGACTAGCCACTGAGTTTACCACCCAGACTTTAATTTCAGGACCGTGGCAGGGAATGACCCGTGAATCCACTGGAGCAGTATATTCGGCATTATTTAAAAAGAAAAGGCTTTTAGGCCACCACTTTTTCAACTTCGTTTTTCTTTTTGCTGCTCTGGCTGTGATGTTGCTCTAAACATAGATACTCGTGTCTGCTGCAGCGCGCTGTGGTGAAGTTTGTTGGTGTGATGTAATGTGATGTGATGCTCTTTGAAGGTCTAGGGCTCAACGATGGCATATATGAGACAATTTAACATCTCTAGCCATTATGAATTTACCTGCAAAAGGTGATGGGAAAAGAAAATAGTGTTATTCAGCTTGGAAATGACAGAATTGGCCAGAGTCTCTCTAAATCAGATTGATGATCCATTTTTCCTGCCCCGGGGCCACAGTAATGTAAGGGCCTGGGATCCACCGAGGCTGCAAAGAGACAGATGGGACCTTGTCTGCTATGACCTTGCTGAGCTAATATTTCTCCCAGGCCTTGTCTCTTGCCTCATCATTAAAGGTGCCATGGCTATTAACATTGGGAGAATACTTCAAAGATGCTGTTTACTTGGACAAGACACAAACCAGGTGAAGAAAATATCATCTGCAGAGTAACAAGGCAAAGAAGGATTGCTTGGTGAATGGCGAGTGTTGCACATTCCTGTGCAGTATGCCCATTTACACATAACTCATATCCAGTACATCACAGTTGACAGTATTCCTAAATAGTAGTTGAGAAAAAACTTTAAAATATATTAATTATAAATTGTAATTTTTCTGGGAAAAATGTCTGGTTGAAGTCTCTTATTTAAGAGAATTTTCTTAATCATAACCAAATCGTGGTGTTGAAACAGCTGGCACATAATTACATAGAATAACTTTTAGAGCATTTAGAAGTTTGTAGACCCCTTTCCAATTTTTCACCCAATATATAAAAACAAAGGATAATAAGCAGAGTGAATCATAGTAGGAGACATAAGTTTTATAGGACTTAACAATGCATATAAAACATAAACTTTTTTTTTTTTTTAAATTATTTGTCCATATAGCCAGAAGCAATATCAACTGTTGCAGGATTAATTGCTCTCCTGGTCACTGAAGATATTTCTCATGACCCTGACTTATAAATGATTGCCTTGAGGAGAAAAATTGTTATAATAATGATAATAATAATAACGAATTACTTATTTACATATTTATCACCTTTAACAATAAAAAAAGAAAAATATAGAGACAAAATTGAGGAAAATTAAGGGCAAAGTAGAGCAACAGGAAGAGATAAAAATGATTAAAAATACAGCCAACAAGTCTTAAAATATATAACAAAACAAATAACAGCAATAACAGTAACAATAAAATGCAATAAACAAGATAACTGGAAAAAGCAATAAAGAGGCAATGTCGCATCAAAGTCAATCTATAAAAAATCTCCCTGGTGATATTTTTTGACAAATATGTATTTACGCATCAATAGTAATGGTCTATTTTAAAGATGGCTATCTTAATATCACCTAAAACAAGTTGTGTATTATTGAAATTAAATGAAACCAATTCTTTTCTAAACTAAAATGTCTCTACTCCACTCAAAGCCTCAGTGAAATGGTAGGAATTTGTATAGCGCTTTACTAGTCCCTAAGGACCCCAAAGTACTTTACATTTAAGTCATCCACCCATTCACACACTGGTGATGGCAAGCTACACTGTAGCCACAGCTGCCCTGGGGCGCACCAGTAGGAAATGGGTCAGCCGGCGCTTGAACCGGCAACCTTCCGATTACAAGACAAACTGCCAACTCTTTGAGCCACGATCACCCCGCAGTGGTGGGGCCATTCATATTTTCTTTCACTCCCATCAAATGCTAAAACCAGAGACACTACCAAAGCAAACCAAAAGCTGGACCCAGAATCAGTCATGTTAGTGAACTGATGCACACACACTGTAAAGGTGTGATGGCAGGCCTAACCTAGTCTTTATAATCTGAGGTTTTGGCTATTCTTGTAAATATATAGGTAAGCATACTTTTTTTCTGGACTAACTGTATGCACATGTTTTTTTCAGTGTTGTTTATTGTGTCGGCACATCATTTATGAAGCTGCTATATTGTAAAACTGCAGTTTTCATGTGTCTTTGACCACTGAAATAAAATTGATGGATTGCTCCCCAATTGAGTTTTTAAATTATTGCCCAAAGGTATTTCCAAAAATGGTTCCGCAGTGATAAGATCTGTTTCTAGACGGACTTAATTCCATGTTTTTTAGGCTCTCTGTGGCACAGGGGATTGCTAGCCTTGTTTCCACAATTATAGTCACTTGCACCTGTGAAAGAGTGTTTCTATGGTAACTATTAGTGAGACCTGGAAACAATAAAATCACGGAGATGCCAAAACTCCTCTCAGAAAGCAACAAGGACGTTGTCTGTTGTTTTTATTTGCCACATGAACGTTACAAATACGCACCATCTCTGCAATGCACTGAAATTTTATTATTCTGTTGACCTTATTCATGAATTTTCCTGGCCAAGTTTTTTTTTGGCACTGTTATATTTTCAAATTTGATTGTCAGGAGATAAGGAATATGATGTGATTTCTAAGTCTGTCATGTTTTGTTTTTTTTTTTAGCTAAAAAACTATTTTAACTGGTCTAAGAGTTGAAACAAACTAACTTTTCTCAAGACTGTAAAGAACAAGAAAACTTTTACATCCACACTGACATATATCTGAAGTCTGACTTTTCATTAGTGCTAATCCATAGTCTATTATTTGTTTTCATTTTCATTTCACTGACCATTAATCGCTAAGTCACATTCAGCCTCCTCATGGCAGCATGTAAGCTACATGCCCAACAGAAAGTTTGTTTTATCATGAATTAATTAAAGAAAATGGCTCGGAAAAAAATCTACTGACATTAGGAATAAATTGCAATGCCACCGTCAAACCGGGAAATATGTTCTAGAAGGCAATCCAGTGGGTCACTGTTACTCACCGCCAGCCAGTAAAAGAGAGAGATAAGGAAATAATCAAAACAGAGAGGCGAGGGACTACTTCAGCCAGACTGCACTGACAGATGGGTTCCTACTTTTATTCTTTCGTTACCCTCCTCTCTTATTTTATCCAAACCAACCAACCAACGCGCGCTTGATATCTGCTGGCTTTTGCAGAATATTTTGCCTTTTATAACCTTTCAGCTACTTTAGAGCTTAGTATACAATAAAGCAAAAGAACAGCCCGCAAGCCCAAACTCCCTTATCTCCAGTTTCTTATCTCTCATTAGCTTTGGCCTGTGATGAATTTTGGGGCTTTACAGGGGAGCGATTATCTATTGAAATATGGTTTCATTTTGGAAAGACTTTATCAGCAAAGCTATTTAAATGTTTATAATGAAGAACACTGTAAATTCCCCAAGTGCCCCTGTACAGCAGAGTATACACAGCACAACAGTACGCAGCAGGTGGTAATCATTGTGTAATCACTCAAACAACAGTACACACTGAGGCCCCCGAGCCTACAGCCACTCCCCAGGCAGCCCAGCCCCTGATATTTGCCAGGCATGTGATTTGTTCTGGGATCTAAGCAATAAGTAAAGCTTCCTCGTGGCCTTGTAGCCAGATTGAATTGCAAAAACATGTTGCACCTGGTGCAGCAAGAATGGGAAAGAGAAGCAGCAGCACTGTCTGTATTCACTATCTGATGGCTGCAACCTTATTGAAAATCTGATAATGATATTTGGTGAGCTTAATGGTTTCCCTCTGCAGGCGACAATCAGTCTCACTCAATCCTGTTTTCGTACCCACCGCTCCCCATCCCCCCTTCTCTTTTTCATCTTCTGCCTCACTTTCTCAGCGTGCGGCTGACAGAGAGGCATGATATATGGCTGCATCTCTCCGTTTTAGAACCCACGGCAGCACATCATTTTTCCTTTGCATTTTGTTTTTCAACTAGAATTAGTGTCTGCTTTAGTGAATAATCAATGGGAATCACTACAGGTGATCAACGCGAGTTTGTCCTCTCGTTATGTCTATTCTATGGCTCCACTGTGCCTCTGATTCAGCTGCTGAACAGCATAACTGAAGCAGGTAAGGGCTCTTTGTCCAGCCCAAGGTCACTTCAGCCGGAAAGGTCGGTTGTTGTAGCACCTGCTTGAAAGAAATATAGTAAATGTATGATGCCAGTACAAGTTATACAGCCCCCCCCCCCCCCCCCCCCCCCCCCCCAAAAAAAACAAAAAACAAACCCCCCACACAC
>VUQR01011102.1:37570-48429 GCA_015108515.1 Hemichromis elongatus | reverse complement strand
CCACCCAACATGAAGGCGTAATGACCCATTTGCCCACTGGCAACATTAAACTTTCATCAGATGCGTTCTAATGGAGTCATACATACTTTACCGAAAGACAGCAGGCTACATCCAGAGTCATATCTATCTGCTGCCGCGGCTCACACAGACGTTTTATTAACAGTTCTTCCAGAAGCACGAAGACTGCATCACTTCCTCCGGAATACCTGAAGGCTTTCAAGCCACATTGGCATTTTCACTGTAACACATTTGCAATAATTAACAGAGCTAACTTTCTTATTGTGATTAATAATAGAGTAGAAGATACCATTATTGAGCCACACATTAAATTGCACTCATTAAATTGACTTTCCCGAATGTACCAACTCAGACTACTAAGCAGGACCGTGGAAAGGTCAATGTGATCGTTATATAATTTAGCTGGAGAACAATTATGAAATGGTCTAATACGAGTGATTTCTAATGAGAGATGTGAGCAATGTGAGAGTGACACCCCTTCATCGGTGCAGCTAATCTATCTCATTGTCAAAATGTGAACATCCATTTCAGGATTACTCTCCCTGTAGGTGTTTGTGGTTCCTACACTCAGTGCTGCTGAAGCAACTCAATTATAGTTTTGTTTATTTATACTAAGCCCAGATAGAGAATTTTTAATTCTAGTTTATATTGCTTATTTCTTTACAGATTTTGGATTTTAAAATATGTGAGTGCTTAAAAATTCTTGTTTATGCTTCAAGAAATTTACCAGTGGGTTCAAAAAACTATTTGGTTTGTAAAACCGTAGAAATAAGTGCCGTCAGGTGCTTTTGTCACTGGTGTGTTGATTTCTTTACAGAAGCCTGAAACCCTGTATAAACAGTCTAATAATCATCTAACATGCCTATATTATTTGGGTTTTAAGGGCCATTTTCTGCATGATAAGTGTTTTTACTTCTCCTTCCATGAGTATTTTTTTTAAAACAAGCCCCTAAAACAAAACAGACTCACATAACATATTCATTGTATTTTTGCGTCTTTAAAAATTTCCATGCAAAATGCACAATGTAACTGAATAAAAAAATCTTTCTAAAGTTTTGACACCTGATTTGCTTTGTTGAAAATTAAGTCCAAATACAGTATTTTCCCTCCTGTGCAGGGAAATACTTCTGAACCAGGGCAAAGTTGGAAATGGTTCCAGAAGACCAACTATCTATTCTGCTAGCTTCAGCACTCAATAGCTCTGTGATTAAAGTCAGTCCATTTTATCGATTGAAGGGGAAGAAGAAAAAACCCCAGAACCTTTCAACATTTCAGTCTCTACTTATCCATCTGTAAAAGTGGTGGAAAACCTTGACCATGTCCAGGCAATTTGGGCGGAGAGGGCCTCTCCTGTTGCACTCAGTGACTCTGGCTATGCTCTGTTACCTCATCTCATCAGCTGGGAAAGTATTTGTGCTTGTAGCTCCAGAGAAGGCGGCCACGAGTTAAATTGAGTTACCTGTTCGGAGATGGTTTCATTTTCCACGGATGGCCCCGAGAGCCTTGATGGAACTGCTAACTGCTCATCACCCTTCATGTCCCCCAGTGTCTGTCTGAGCAGAGAGCAGCGACATGGCGACAGCAGCGGCGTGGCTCAGGTGGCACGGTCAGCTGGCCGCAGGATCCATCACACTAGCTCAACTGTGGAGTGCAGTCAGATAAACCTGCTCCAAATAGACATTGCTGTTTTCATCTTTGGCTGATGTGAAGCAACATTCGCCTTCTCCACTTGCCGTCTATTTTCTTAATAAGCGAACACAAGCTGCGGTCTGATGACGCCCCGGCTTTTCTCAACTTCACTCATTCATCACAGAACAGAAGTGGTCATGCATGAGAATACACGCATACATGCAATCAGACATTTTAGATAAGTAAGCAGCAGATTCCCTCAGTAATGAGATAATGATTAATTCTACGGCTGTGATTTATATGAGAGGTCTATATTATGTAGGTTAATCCTTATTGATTTGGGTATAATGGATTTTCTAAGATATGTCAATCTCTCATAAGTGATATTGAAGGGTAAAAGTCTAGAGGCCTGACTCATGTCCTGTCTGTCTGGCTTGATAACCAAGGGGCTGGAGATGAAAGCGGAGAGAAGAGGTGTAAAGAACTGATGTATGGAGATAAAAGTTGAGAGGATAAACGAAAGACGAGAAATAAATGATGAGAGGGAATGAGGCAAGAAGCGAATGAATGGAACAGAAGGAAGGTTTGACAGAAGAGTGGGGAGGAGGGTGCAAAAAAGGAGATACTGAAACCGGGAAGAAAAACAAGAGATGACAGAAACAGGAAAAAAGAAAGGGATGAGAGGATAACAGATAAAAGAGCAGAGGATGAGCAGAGAGCCAGCCACCCCACAGTCACGTCACACAATTTACTATGTTCTGGCCCATAATGTTTTATAGCACAATCATTGATAGCACAGTAGTCAGTAGCGATCTCATTTCACAACCCATATCCTTCAGTAATGTGAACACAAAGGGAGAAGCAGAGCTATTAGCAGTGTCCAGTAGTCATCCGCTGCTACTCATGCATAATTGGCTTTCATGGAAGGAAGCAAGAAAGGGTAAACAGCAAGCAATCATATTAACTCCTGTGAATCCTAATTGAAATCCGTTAACAATCAACAGAGATAATAGAGGCTGAGGAGACATGGGCAGTTCACACCCCGAGCCCTCTGTCTGCTCTTCATATACTGATACGCATCAAGACGTGTTATTATAATAATCGATAGTTATGCTTGTACTCATGGGTCGTGTAAACACTAAACATCTGAGCATGAAAGCAGTGAGGTGAGATTTCACCTCAGTGAGGGATAATTTTTTCAAATTAAAAATAGTTCTCTTTTCTGCCTCACGCTCTGCAAGATTCAGGCGGGTTAAAAAATCGAACAATGTCCAGAACCATCAGTGTTGTTGTTTTTTTTTAAATGCAATTAACAGAATTACCCAATTAAAACAAGATCAATATTAATTTCATAACTGTCTGTTAAATACGGGGCTGAAGCAGGCACACAGTAATTTAGCTTAGCATAAAGAAGGGCTGGAAGCGCTAGGAGCCAGCATGGCTAGATTACCACCTTGTTTTATCAAGTTATCCATCATGTATTTAATATGTGCTGCTTGGATATGAAATAAACAATATGCTAAATGAGTTAAATGAGTGAGTTTCCACAGGGCAAAGCTAGTCATTTTTCACCATTAAACTAAGCCAACTGTTGCTGACTCAGGCAACATGTAAGAAATATACACAAGACAGTCACTATCCAGAATTGAACCACTACATAAATGCTGCTTTCACTGTACCGAGTGCCTTCCAGCAAGTTTTATTTCAGTGTTATTATTTTAAATTTACAGATGAATTCGTTCAATTACTGTTATTTATTTTGCAGAAGTGTTAATTGTAATAAGAAAACGTAACAGAAATAGTGTAACTGGAATGTTAAAGTCTTAAACCACTAGATGGGGTACTTGTCTCTTCACAGCTACAGTACACTTTATGCAAGAGATGGGATGAATGGAGAAAATTTCAAAGTGGAGATAGTCATGTTGTGTTTAAGGATTCAGATTATGCAACGTGAAACAAAAGGGGGGAAAAAACTCACCAGGTTGTAGGAGCTTTGAGTAAGACATCCTTGAATAATGCACTGCAATCACTGTGAACACAGAACATATGGAGCAGCTGAGCAGCTCCTTGTGACAAGCAAACAATCTCACACTGTCTGCAACTCCTTTTCGGCAAAGAGCTCATCCAGACTGCAAATTCGCCCAGGGAGAGAAAAGAAATAAAATGCAACACTCCAAATCTTTACCCAGGCACTGACTCATTTATATTTGAGAACCTGGCTGCCAGCCACGCCAACAAAAAGCTGTTGAAAGACACTGAACAAGGGTACACCGATTTAGGTTCAAAGGTTCACAACTGGCAGACAGAGGTAGTGGAAACCCTTCATCTGCGGGACTTGGGGGGTCATGTTGGGCTTTCCTTTGCAATCATGTGAGAGTCAGACCTGCTTTTGTGTCTCAACCCAACCCCGTCAGAATGTCAAACATTTATTCAGTGATTGACTCTCGGTGTGACATTGCTTATTTCACCTGATTTTCCTTCACTTTAGCTTGTTTTTCAAATCACGTCACCAAATGTTCTCTGATATTAACATATTTTTTCATTTAGGACTCACGCTGGAATGTTTTCCCTCTGCAGTGTGACATATCCTTCGGAGAGATGTTTTATTTTTGTGTTGTTTTATGTAATGTTGTTTACCTGTGTTTATTTTTCCTTTTGCCTATCTTTGTCAGGTTTTTCTTGAAAGAGATTTTAATCTCAGAGAGGTTTTTCTGATCCAAGGTATTATTTTTAAATAAGAGGAAGTGTAATAACAAAAGAAGTCTGAAATATTCTTTTCTACATCCCCGCATCTCCTTAATGTTCAACAAAAATATTCTTCTCGCATCTGAGAATTTAAAGCTTTATATTATCGACTCTTAGCGAGCTTTGCCGTTTCTCAAGGGCAAGATAAGAGCAGACGTTTCCCTGTGCACCACTGTATTTCTTTTTTTTTTCCTTTTCCCCTCTTCTTGCAGCAGATGGTAAAGAGTAAAATCACTTTCTACTGGGGGCAGGATGCATCAGGGTCAGGGTTTAAGCTTTGAGGTCCACTCTGAACCTGGTTGATTTGACAAGCATATTTTGCATTGGCTGAGTCCAATCACAAATCTGAGAAGGAGGGAGGCGGGATTTAAGAAACAGCTGGATACAAAGATACTGATTAGATTAGGGATTTTACAGAACAGCGGGCTGAAGCAACAGACACCAGCCTGACAACAGACGCACACCGAAACATGCAAAGATAAATAGAGACTCCCAAAAAGATCTGCAGGCAATCTCAAGTGGAAAGTGGTTGAAGAGATGAAGAAGGTGCTAAAAGTGACATTCCAGGGGACCTCATTCTGTTAAAAATACCCAGACTAATACTGTATGATGAGAGGCAATCAGCAGAAAAGGGCAAAAATAATTGTTTTGCAAATGAAGAGAATAAGCTGCATAGACGCTCAACTCTTTTTCTTTCGTTTACCTCCTCATGCTTTGATTGAATTTATCTCGGAGGACAGTGACGAAGGAGTGCACACAAAAACAATGAAACTTTTTTACTTCTTGGGAGTGAAAACTAAAAATAATAAGGTACCACAACTGTTCAAACCACATCAAGAGCAGCAAAAAAACGGGCTCCCTGAACAAAAGAATATGTTCCCTGCACAATTATACCGAAGCTAAAACCAAATGCTGCCAGTGACATCACACATGTACAATCATACACCTAATTTAAGCCTCATATGCCAAAACCGTGAATCATTATCAGCTTATGCACACTCTGTTTTATAGGTCGTATGTGATCCACTTATAATCAGAGACTTGGGGACTAACACTAAAGCAGTACCTTTAGCAGCCCATTCAACAAACGGTGCTAGGAGTGTTACATAACACCTAAAACAATCAATGAAACGTGAATATTTAAAAAGCTATCGAGATTAAGACTTTCTTTATAGTAGGACAAGGTTCAATTTGCAGGCAAATAGACAAATTACTAAGAGAGCCATTTGAGCCACATTACAAGCCCACATAAACATAACACCTACAAGAAAGGCCTCTTTAGAATCCATTCCTAACATATCTCAAATGTACACGTGTGGGTGTATATATTTCTTACATGTTGCAGCCAAGCTGATGACTAGCCCTGGGACAAGATTGTGTCATTGCTTTTTCATTTCAGCACAAACACAGCCAAATGTGTTTTCTTTATGCTCATCCCATTTTTAAAAACAACAACAACAAACACAAAAAAACTAAGGAGCGGGTTTTTAAATCGATCTCTTATTAAAATTAACATTCCTCTTTAGTCGTTCTCATCCACATTTCTGCAGACACCAACATCTTTCTTTATCACCCCACCATCTGAGAAGTGAAGCCCATCCAGTGAGTTTGAATCCGTGGGGAATCAGGTTATGTGCCTCTGCAGAGTGAGTGAGTGAGCGAGTGGGAGTCAGTCAAAGCCCCGAGCACTTACACAGAGGGAGGTGGTGGGTTGGGGCTAGCAGAGAGGAGGTGGCTGCTGGGAGGCAAAGCTAATTCACTGTGACAGAAACCAGAGCTGTCAGGACCACCATGACCAAGCACCATGGACAGCATATATCCAGTCAAACCCACAGCCAAGGGATGAGAAAGGAGGGATGTTGGAGCTCAGAAAGAAAGCAGAGGATGTACCGCATAAGGCACTTAGAGGAAGAGAGAATGTGTGCATATTCGGGGGCAGGAGGAAGCTAATGTCGATCAACTTAAAACCACGAAAACAATAAAGGAACAGAGCACACATGTGAGGAAAAGACCCGAAGAGCCTAAGAGCTTTCAAAATACACCAAAAGGTGAAGAGGGATGGGCAGAAGTTTCCAAACTCACAGAAAAAAACAGGTGTATTTACAGCATTAAGAAAACCAGCACTAAGACACAGTCACACATATTTTTTAAAAAAAGTAACAAAAAACAAAAACAAAAACACATTTAGCACAGCCAAGTTTCATGCCCCTCGGATTACTGGTGAAAGGTTACTGGATAACACATGTAATATTCAGGTGTAAAGCTCCTGGGATCTTCTAATATGTTAGTAAGCAAAATCATACAAATCTACTGGAGTGGCACACTAACAGAACAGTGTGGGAAAACCGATATTGGTTAAAAATGGAGAAAGAGAGACAGAGAGAACGAGGAGGGCAGCCGCCAGCATGATTACTTAATGATGAGAGAGGGAGACACAAGACTGGTCTCTAAATGACACAGAGAAGGAGGGGGGATTGTGCGAGATTAACTGAGCTCTATGCTGTTTGTTATACACTGCAAAGCACCGCAGGATGTTTGTCGAGCGGCACTCTCATTTGGGAAGAGGAGAAAAAAGCCTGGTAGGGGGACCTTAAAGTTAGCTGAGGAGAACGGCGGGAGCCGTGAATTATTCTTCGAGCGCCTCGGGAGGAGGATCCAAAAGGAGATAAGGATTAGACAGCTATGTTGTGGGTATTCATTGACGGGGACACAACTCTGAACGCGAGAACACGAAAGAAAGTTGGAGTCTCATGCTGTCGCTAAGCAGTTTATTTTGGATTTGTGGTTTGGCCGTGTTTCCCTTTCTTCATTTTATTTTTTTTTTTGGAAGGGAGAATGAGATTAACAAAGTGAACAAAATTGTGTGTGAACCTTTTCCCTTTTGAGCTTTTAATTTCATAAAGACTTAAAAACATTTTTGAAGGTAAAGTATGTCCATACTATGCTTTCACAATGTGCTGAAAAGTTTTTAATTATATAGAGCTGTGGTGAGTAGTCAGTTTATCAATTTGCTGATTAACAGGAAATTAGTTGTTATTTATTTTCCACAAGTTTGGTATAGATGAGTTTTGTCCTCTTTTTAGAGTTCAGAGGTATTGAACTGAAAAAAGCTTTATGTCACAGGCTGAAACACACTTTTCTAGCGTGACTGTAGATAATAGTTTAAGTCTGCCTTTTTTAAAGTTTTGGTTTTGGCCTCTTTGTTAGCTGCTGAACACTCAGTGAATAACACACAACAAACAATGTGCCAAGAAACAATAAAAATAATTGTCATTTAGAGCCAGTGATTACTGTGTACACAGGTCTGCATATAGCTGGACAAGAACAGTTTTCACAATTTAGACTGTGCACACACAATGGATTTTAAATGAAGCAATCAAGATGTGATTGCACTGCACTTTCAGCTTTAATTCAAGGGTGTAAACAGAAACAACGCCTTAACCATTTAGAAATTATAGCCAATTTTACACACAATCCTCCATTTTCAAAGAATTAAAGGTTTTAAGCGAGCCTACCGAGCAGTTAATGGTTGGTCAGTTTTCACGTTATTCATGACAGCCATTTATGGAAAAGAGGGGAACGTGGAAAAGAAGATGTCATCGTTAGACTGGAAAAGCAAAAACAAAAAAATTATCAAGACAATAAGAACATTTAAGTGTAAGTGTATAGAGGTGTAACAGAGACTTCATAAAATAAATGAAAACTATAGTCGATTTCTGACTGTACGAGTATAAAACTTAAAGAAGAAAACAAAGTCTCTTTTAAAATAAAAAATTTTTTTAGGGAAAACTCAGCAATTTTCTCAGCGATTTTAAATGTTTTTTGTTTTATCTGATCTGACTGCTGATTCTATTTTGAAAGTTAAGTAAATTTAAAAAATATTTTTCAAAATAAGTAACCAGAGGGGCTTTAAGATAACGGCTGGCGAGACTGGCTTCTAAAACGACCTTGGTTGGACTTTCTGCAGAAGATCAGTGAAATGCTGCAGAATCGAGGTTCACAGGTGGATAATAAAATATACTAAGAAAGAAGTCCTGATCTCAACTCGCCTAAGCATGATTTCTATTCAAAAGGCAAAAATAAACTAATAAAGACCAAACAAACATGCATGGTGATGTCCGTGAGTTTTAGGTAGTCAAAAACAGTCTGTATATTTAAAAATGACTAATTATTCAAAGACTTTTGGGTCTATGCAAATAGAACGACTATGGAAACAATTTGTATTTAATATTTTCAATATTTTTGCTAGAGCCTTTGAATTAAAGATGAAGGTCTTGTCATTTAAAATCCCCTTTTGCTGATCTACAGAGGCATAATCACTAAATAGAGGAATAAGTAGTCCACATGAATCTGACTGTAGAAACATTTGAAAATAGCCCAGCATGAGGATTTCTTATTCAAAAGCATACCAAATATTTTATATAGAGTTAAAAGGATTCGTGGTCACTAAAGTGAACCATTTTATCTTCTACTGTACCACAGAAACTGAAAGCTCCAGTATGGCATTAACCTTTTAGTCATCTTAGACCTCAGCTGAACAGCTCAAAGTCTGAACAGCTTGAAAATAGGATACCCTTCTCATATATCACCCTGTTTCTCATTTGATTCTTATCTTTTCAGGGAGTACCAGAGGGATTAGAAACCTTGAAGGATTCAAAAATCATGACCTGCGGACTAAATCCAAGCCTTCTCTTGCCGCTGCTCTGTTTTCTCCACAGCACTGAGGAGACCTGCCCCTCCGTGTGCCTCTGTATATCCGACACAGTAAGCTGTAGCTCCAGCAGACTTACCAAGCTACCTCACTCCCTGCCCTCATTCTCAATCAGTCTCGACCTCAGCCACAACCATGTCTCCTGGCTGAGCCCAGGCTGCTTCAACAGGATGTCCAGGCTGGAAAACCTGCTGATGGCACACAATCAGCTCAAAGCCCTGAATCCTGGAACTTTTCAAAACGTCTCTGGTCTCAGGTATCTTGACCTGTCCTCCAATAAGCTGCGTGTGGTAGAGCAGCACTACTTTCAGGGGCTTTGGAGGCTGGAGGAGCTCCTTCTCTTCAATAACAAGATCGCACAGGTGGAGACCAGCACACTGAGTGGCCTGAGCAGCTTAAAAAAGGTCTATTTCAGCCTCAACCAAATCACAGACTTCCCTTTCTTCTCAATCCAGGATCACACTCATCCATTCCTGAGCATGTTAGATCTCTCATCAAACCGACTGACACATCTGCAATGGGAGGATGTGAAAGCTTTGCCCAGGTTGGTGCAGCGGGGACTGTACCTCTACAACAACTCTCTGATCTGTGACTGCTCCATGTACAGCGTGTTTTGGCACTGGGACCTGAGGGGCTATGACTCAGTGAGGGACTTTAAAGAGGAACATATCTGCTTTATTAACGGAGACCTACGATCGTCTGTCCGATTTCTACAACAGAACCGCTTCTTCCTCAACTGCACTGTGGAAAAACCTGTTTTGGAGCCCATAACAGTTCTCCTCTCCAACGTGTTGGTTTCAGAGGGAGAAAGGGTGCGTCTAGACTGCCAAACATCCCTGACGAGCACAAATCTCTCGTTTACGTGGCTCTCCCCAAGCAAGGGGCACATCACCAAGGCCAGCATAGATGACAATCTAATTAACCTGCTTCCTAATGGTACTTTGGAGATCCGAGCAACCAAGGTCAACGACTCGGGCCTGTATGTGTGCACAGCTGTGGATATTATACAGGCATTGAATGCAACTCGGGAGGTGAACGTGACGGTGCTGCTGCCCACGGCAGAGTTATTCAACACTGGCTACACAACACTGCTCGGCTGTATGGTGACTACAATGATTATCCTCATCTACCTTTATCTGACTCCATGTCGCTGCAGCTACTGCAAACGGTCAAAGCAGTTTGAGTCAAGCAGTCTATCTTCTACCCTCTTCCGCTCTACAAGAGACCAGACCAACAACCAAACTAATAAACACGTAGCGTTCATTGACCCGGTGACGAATGAAGAAGGAACAGATTGGTCTCTGGAAAGCTAAAGATTTTTTCCACCCCCCCAGGCGGAAACTGAAAATCTTTGGACAAATGAAAACTCCTCTCTGTCTAGCTAGGCCGTGCTATTTGAGTAATAATGCTATAAAGGGGGGAAAAAGAACTTCATGTCTCTTTTCCAACTGTCAGATGCAGTTAAGGGGCATCCTGAACAAACAAAAAAGAAAAAGAAAAAAAAGCAATATCTCCTGTTTCAATTCTACTCTTCTGCCATGTGGCCAGGTAGTCGGAATGAAAGTTTCAACTTTGGTTTATACCCGCAATGTACTGACACCACCAAATCACAGCGGAGCCATTATCAGTCCTGAAAATCAGCTAATAATTTCTCTGTGCTCAGGTACAGCACTAGGGGGAATATTTCTCATGGGATCTAAGAATGAATCTGGCTTCCTTTTTTCCTTTTCAAAGTTTTGAAGATGGATTAGTGTTG
>VUQR01011102.1:23373-33771 GCA_015108515.1 Hemichromis elongatus | reverse complement strand
ACGCTGACGCATTCTACCAAATTACACAGATGTAAAGGAAGCAAGTGCTCGAAAAGATGTCCTTCTCCAAAGCGAAACACTCCATCAGGCCCAAATTAAAGCATGTACTTCCCCTTTCCAGATTAATTGTTTTTCCAAATTCGACCAGGCTCCCAGGGATTCGAAATCATCTTAGTCAAGAATCTAATTACTGTGAAAGAGGAGTTTTAGTCTGAATAGAACGGGTTGAATTGCTTTCATTCGTGGAAGGCAGCCTTGACTGTCAACACAGGCTATTACTGAACTGTCAAAACAGTCATCAGGAAAGAGTGGAGGCATCCAGCTGTGTCAGATACATACTCATTTTTCAGATGCTGTGACACCCACAAACACACACTCCCTGGAGGCTCTGTGTCACCTACAATCCTCATTTTATTCTAACTGGGCACCTATCTTGGAATATGGGCTTGAGAAAAGCTACTGACTAGGCTACATTATCTTTTTTTTTTTAGGAGGTAGGTCAGTTGCTTCCAAAAAAAGCCTAAAATAAATGCACACTGCTACACCAGACAACAGGCTGTTCATCATACCTCTGAGCTGAATGCGAATGCAAGCCACGTTCAGTGTTTTCAAAGCAGTGAGAAGCAGCAGGATTTCCAGCAGGAATCTAGTCTCAATCAGAGCACTGTGGAGTACATAGCACACAAATACTTCCTTAATAAGACCTACAGACCCATCACATTTCATTGCAAACAAATGAGTAAATGTTCTCATGCAGCATGTTTTAGAGCGGCCTCCTGGTTTACTGTGTCTCACCAAGTAAAATCTAGATGGACATTATAGGATCTGACAATCAAAATGACCCGATGTATTTCAAGTTTTATACTGCAGCCCATGACTACTTTTTTACAACACTGTCTTGTCTATTTATTCTTCCTTGGCATTCAGTTGTAATTTTTTTTTTTCCCACTGGCTTTATTTGTATCATGTTGTACTGGTTCTTTTGTTATAACGTGTCACACTTGTCCACTAAAAGACAACAATAAACTTTGATGAAATCTGGCTTTATTATTTCCATAAAAAAAGACCTTATGTGTCAGAGACACTAGCAATACTCAATCCGCAATACATTACAGTGTCACTGGTGGCAGACACTCACCACTGTGCTTTATGATACTATTCGCTGCCATACTTACACAATGGCTCTGAGGATTGCAGCGTTGGTAAGTCTAAAACTTTGAAACATCTCAGCTATTATTTAATGGATTCCCATTACTTTTTGTACAGACCTCGAAGAAGTAAATCTGAAGATGTTAGATTTTTGAGTGAAAGAAACAAGTACTGAATGGATGGCCATAAAAAAAATGTTGCACACATCCAAGTCTGTTTAGGAATAACTGTTCTGATCCCCTGATCTTTCATCAGGCACGACTGTACGTTTGATTGCGTTTCTAACCAAACTTTTAAAGAACCACTGACAGTCACACTCAATTTTGTTAATTAGCAAATGATAGAGCGATGTTTGAACTTGAAGTGTTTAACGTCGGTGAGCTATCCCAGCAAGCATGCACGGTGATGTGAGAAAAAGGGCTCTATCTGTGCGGTCTTGCAATTGGAAGTAATTGTTTTCTGTATGGCTTCATCCTAAATCCACATCGTTGTGGCGGTATTTTGTCCCACTCTTCTTTACAGTATTGCTTCAGTTCATTGCGATTTGTGGGTATTGGTTAATACACAGATCTCTTAAGGTGCCACTACAGCATTTCAATCAGGTTGCGGTCTAAACTTTGACTCAGCCATTGCAAAACTCTTTTCTTTTTCAGCTATTTTGTACATTCTGTAGAGCAACTACATCTACAAGGTAAATGTAGTAGCTTCTTGACAGGACCAATTTTAAAGCAGCGCAAAACATGGTCCTACCAAACCCTCTGATTTTATACAGGTGGCCACACTTGCTGATTATCAGTTAATCAAATGCATTTGATTGGCAGCCCCTTTTTGCTATTTACTCTCTTAAATCCAATGGATGCAGTGAGAGAGTGTTTAGTTTTTACAGGACTCCGCAAAATATTATGAAAACTTTTTTTTTCACATGAATGTAGCTAAAACTCCTGCCGTAAATACAAATACAGCCTCGTAGGGTTGCCTGCAAGGCTGTTGTTATGGTATCGCCATGTTCGCTACATTTATGATCTTAATGTGACTATATGTGATTGACAGAGCCTCATAAAAGAGCACCAGATTACATTTTTTCCCTCTGCTGTGTTGTTTACATTGTTTTGTGCGTCGCCTCAAAGGGCTTTATAAAAAAGCCGTCTTTAAGCAACATTACTTCTTTCTGGTCAAGCTGCATTCTGATGTAATGTTTGCAATGCTGCCTTTAGGCTGCAAACTAGAGATAGGAAAAATTGCAGTGGAAGGAGGAATGGGGCTTTCATAATGTGGGGTAATGAGAGAAGGGGTACTGGTGTTACACTTGCTCATGAGCAGAGGCAAGTTTCACTCTGGCCCAAATCCCTACATCCTGCAAAAGCACATCTACCAGGTAACACCTAAACCCAGAGATCTCTGCTGCTCACTGAACCCACAGGACCAATTTTAAAGCAATGGAAATACATACTTCTTTTGACCTGGTTCTTTCTTCCACAGTGTCCCATAATCCAATGAAAACTCTTTTAAAAAATTGAGTGTATTATGTTCAAAATGATCACATTTTACTGGTGAACAATGTATTCAGATCAGAATTTTCAAGTGAAATACTAAAAGAGGTGGGATGCACATTTGCTCGAGAATGCACAAATTTAAGATGACTTATTTTCATTTCATATTAACAAAATTTCAGACAGAAATATTATATTTTTAGCATAGATTTGGTGTAGTTACTTTATTCTTAAGTCCACCTACTGCTTATCCAGACCCAGGTGTTAAGTTTCCCTATGATCAAATTCATCAGAACGGCTTCACATTTCAATTAAAATATTAAGCAATGTTATAAAATGCATATTTAACTCACTTTAACATCCATTTTTATTTTAACTTTCTTAATTCAGTAATTACAACAATGCAGGACTCTTAGTTGTAAAGTATTTTATTAATAATATTAAGTGTGGTACAATACGGGCACTTAAGCTTAAATAAAAGATCTGAAATTTTCTTCCTGCCCTGGGTGATAAAATATCAGTTAAGAAATACTAAGTAAAAGTTCTTCCAATCAGAATCGTACCTAAATCGAGTTACTGAGGTGTTATCAGCAAAAAGCACCAAACGGTAGAAAAAGCAGGAGTCCTGATTCTGCAGAAAAAAATGGTTCCTCTGACAGAAATGTTATTATTTATGACTTTTAATATTGATGCATCACTGCTTTACCAAACATTTTACTCTTGAACCCGGTGCAGTGTGCTACTTTATTATACACGGCTGGGTAGTCTTATCTGATAAAGCTGAAGTGCTGAGAGATGATTAATGGGGTAGCAAAGTTCTGCTAGCCAAGTTTATGTTCATTTTTTTGACTCCTCTTTCATCTTTGCCTTTCAAACAGTTATCTAAATGGGAACCAACTGACAGCTTGAGAGTGGAAATATCTTTTTTCTGGGTGGGGGAGACTTCACTCCTAGATTTTCTGAATGTGACAGGGTGTAGAAACCAGGCTTTGTTTTCGTCTGAGAAGCAATGAGAGTTGTCAAATGTAGTGGAGGGAGTGCAAGTATAAAGAAGAATAAAACGGAAGTGCTTGAGTCAAGTACCTCATACAGTCTTTACTTTGGGGACTAAATGCACTTAGTTGTGCTCCAAAATGGCTCTTGGTGATGAACTCATGAGTAATACGACAAACAGAGTGGATAAGAGCGTTTTAACACGTTTCAGCTAAAACTAACCTGTTATTTTTGTTTTTGCCAAAACCTTTTTTTTTTCTGTGCAGTACATTCTCAGGTCTCAGGAAAAAAAGCTGTCAGGTCTCAGTTTTTCAGAAATAAGCCTTCAGCTCTCAGGTTTCAGAAAAATAGCCTTCAAGGTTGGCTATTTGTCTGAGACCTGAGGATGTCCTAAAATGTAGGGGTGCTGGTTGACATTGTTCATTGTTTTGCGCACCTGCTTTAAAACAAAAAATACCTAATTTACTTACTACCTGTGCAGATACATAAGAGTCAGATGTGTGTTCTCGAACAAACAAGTTAAGGGAAAAGTGAGTAAAAACTTACATCAGCCAGGAACGAGCAGCTACTATTAGCAACACGTTAGCTTTAGCACAGTTTAAATTTTTTTAATACAGTTTCCGAATCTAAGAAAATTGCTTTAAAATCATGAATAATATCTTAAAATAAAACATCCTAATTGGATGCTTTAAAATTACATTTAAAAATAAATCTACTTCTCAAATTACTTATCCATTGTTAACGCGGTATGGACTTCAAAATAAAAGCCTCAAGCTACTTTTTATGTCATGTTTTAAAATGTCCTATTTTCAAAATAACAACCTCACTTCAAACCTTTTTATTGTTATGAGTTGCTTGAAATGATCATTTTTACAAACCTCAGCTATATTCTTTGATTTTTTTATTACAACTTTTTAGCAGCAACAAAGGCTGGCAGCAGCAGCATATTTAATTGCATTTTTCCCATAACTTGCATAATCTGTTTTTTATTTTGTATTATGTCCCTTTAAAAGTCAGTAGAAGTCAGTCTGTTGTCTGTGCTTCATGCTCCAACACCAATCATACCTTGTATGAGGCATGCATGCCTCAGAACTCTGCTCAATATTGCATTTAGAGTGGTTATTTTAAGTATAAATAACCGTGTGGAGAAGGTTGCTAAAAAAAAATTAAAAGAAATACATCTTGCTCTGTGTGACGGGTCTTAGCCATAATTGATTTAGCAGGAAGAACTTATTTTCACATTTCCCTAAGCTTCCATGGCACAACTGGAATGAGGTTCTGGAGAAAAAGGTGCTGCTAACCCATTTCTTACATTAAAAGGAAACAGCGCCCCCTGGCGTTTCCCTCTATGAGATAGCTGATGAGGCAACTCACTCATCGACCCTCTTAATGAGTCTTTCAGTTGTGACAGAGTTGAAGAGCTAGTTGCACTCGGTATGGAGCCTCAAAGGATTTAAGTGCTGCTCCACATTGCTGGAGAATATAGATTTATCTGATTTTATGCTGCCAATGTCAGAAAATGTTTCCTCACTGCATTTTTTAAAAACCTCTAAATCCACTAGCACAAGCAATAACATTTGATGTATTTCAATTTCATTACTGTACTGTACACCAATATTGTCAATATCACACTTTAACTCCATCATCCGCCTTCTTGCTGAAAATTCCATTATTTGTTTGGTGAGAGGTTACAGTGGAAACAAAACAGTAAGACAACTGGGATTTATCTTTTTAATGGTTTGTTTGACACTGTCATCAAACCCATCACACACACAAGATTTGAAATGTTTTATTTTTCATAGAATTCTGGACAACCAAGTGTGTAAATAAAAATAAAAAAAAGAAAAAACCAACAGCAAAAGTGAAGTTTCAATCACTCTTTTTTTTTTCCTTAAAAAAATATCAGCCTTTCCCCTTGTTCACAAACCGTTTCCAAACTGGGACAAACAGAACATGATTAATTCTGAGAAGCTGGAAGGCCATTAACATTTGTTGGCAAATATAAATATAGTGGTTTGAACAGGGTCTCAAATAGCTCACATGGAAAGAGTGTACAGACAGTTTACACGACAGTAGAACACTCAATCCTGCCTGTATCAATTTTTATTAATGTAGAAAACCAGGTTTCTTATTTTAAGCTTTAAATCAATGCATTTATGACAAGGAAATATATACATTCAGCCAGCACTTATAGTCTCTGGTGTATGGTGTTTGTGTTGCCTCTTTGATCATGTTGATTGTCTATTCAGGGGCATAATTGTGAGAATAAGAATAGTCTGTGTAATAATTTGGTGGCCCACCCCTGCCTGCTGGGTAACCCCAAGAGCAGGGTCCACCTCCAGTCCCACTGCCTCGTTCGTGTCCTCGCCCGGGCCGAGGCCAAAGTCCTAGAGGTGGGACTCCTCTCCCTCGATAACTTCCTAAAGAACCCGGGCCCATAGCACCCATCATTGGCCTTGGATCCATATGTGGAGGCATGCAACCTATACTGCCATAGCCCACACCAGACATCGGATGTGGAGGCAGCTTAGGTCTGAGTACAGAGCCCCCCCTTGTGGGTACTGTGGGAATACCCACAGATGCACCAAGGCCGTCAGCGCAATTCACCTGAGTCCTGACCCCCTGACTACAAGGGGTGCTCCCTATAACAGCTTCTCCAGTCTTAATAAGCCCACTGGGATCCACTGGGGCAGGTGGGACCACACCCGGGTTGCTTGCATTGTCACAAGCTGTGGTCCCTGCAGTCCCCCATACCCCGTCACCAGGTCCGCTAAGTGTCCTGTCCGGTTGAGTGGGGGTCCCACTAGCATTCTTAGGAGCACCAGCCATGAAACCTGGCTGAGTTGCATCATTATGGTCTGTAAAGGGGGGGACTGTGGTGGTGAGGGGAGAGGTCCCAGCAGCTCCAGCTCCTCCAGTGTCCGAGCTATATCCATGACCCAGCATCATGAGGTGAGGTGGAGGGGGAGGCTTGACCTCCAAGGGGAGGGAGGCCAGATTGGCTAGAGGTCCTGCTGGGGGCATGACAGGCGGGGTTGGGGCTCCGGAAGAAGCTGTGGTTGGAGGTTCCTGTGTGCCGCTGCAGGGGGAGGCGGGATAAGCTGGGGAGGCCGTGTAGCTAGAGGAACCCGTATACGATGACCATGAAGCCGAAGGGCACAGGAAGCTCTGGTGGGGATTCACAGGGAAACCTCCTGGTGACAAGCTGCCAATGTCTGAAGAGCCCATGCCTATCTGGTTCGTGGCTTTGAACTGAGAGATGGCTGTTTTGAAAGCGCTGTAGTTAGACAGTGTAGGTGTCGTCTCAGGGGTGGTCTGCTGGTCTGGGAGCGGAGGACGAAACTCGTTCTCTGGCAGGGGTGGCTGCGGAGGCTTCTTTGCAACTTGCTGCTTTTGCTCGGGAGGATCTAATATGGTTGGTGGCTCGCCATCATCGGAGTCTAATGACATGTCCTCCTCTTCCACACACTCATCATTCACTACTGGGAGAGCAGGACAGGGCAGAGAGAGAGAAAGAGAGAGAGAGAGAGAGTGTAATGGAAAAGTGGAAAGGAAGATATAATCAACAAATGTGTTATGCTGCATTAACAGCAGTGTTTTAAAAAAACTGTCTGGCAGAACATAAATCTTTAACTGGTGAGATGTCTGTAGAAAAAGGCAATTTAGCAAAACAATGAGATTATATAGAAAACATGAACTCCGATGTTTCCGTGTTCTGCGCCCCTTTTGACGCTACCCACCAGTAGAGGGAGGTGTCGGAAGCTCATTCTGATTAATGGATCCAATGAGACTGTGGAAACCGCTCATAACATCGTCGATGCTCGCTATCACGATTCCATTTCTGGAGTACTGCAGGAACATCTCGAACGGTCGCTCTGTAAAAATGAGCGTTTTCAGTGAGTAAAAGACATTTGCTAACACAACAGTGATACAATCTTCAGACCTCAACTTAACGAGGCATGTGGAAATGGTGATTTTGGAGAGGGTAAACGTGAAATTACCTGTGAGGAAGATGAGGTGTCGCTGTTGTGTGTGCTGAGCCTGGAGTTTGATGAGGCAGTCCAGATCTGGAGCCTGCCGCGACTGCGTGTCACACTCGTGATACGGGAGGAACTCCACTAAATGCTTTTTTTGATAGGCTGTCAGAAGGTTCAGCAGCCCCATGGCATTAGTGTTTAACCTTTAAGGAACAACAGCAAAAGCACATCCATACAGAGGGCAGTTAAAACCAGTATGGGCTAAAGTTTCGATGTGGATACCACTCTTATGGTTAATCTCTTACTGAGATACTGACCTCCCCAACTCTTTAAGTTTCTTCTGGGACTTACAGTGAACCTTCCACTGCCAAGGGTGCTCAGGGGTGCTCTGCTCCTCCAAGAACTTCAGCAGCCCCTGCAAACGATCTGGACAAAACATGCAATATAGGCATCAGTCGGGTAAGATTTTTTTTTGGACCTCATCCACACAATGAAAAACACAACTTACCCTGCGTGATAAGATCAGGGTTGAGGACAAACTCATCAGACACCATGAAGCCACCGGACACAAAGAGCTCATTGTAAGTGTGGTTCTTGACATCGTCCAGACTGTCCACTCCAGCAAAGCTCACTGAAGGCAACTTTTTCAAAGACACCAGAGCCGGGATCTGCACAATAAAGAAAAAAGTGATTTTTTTTTTTTAATTTCCCCACACACATTAAGTTGTTTTTATAGTTTTCAGGTTAAACTTGTTTTGTTTTTTAATTTGAAATACAGAGTCCTGCATTTAAATCATTTAGCATCAGGGAAGTGTTGCTGATCCCAAATAGCTTCTTCAGAATCACTGGGACCCAAAACAACACACAGCCAGCGTTATTAAGAACTACTCACAGCATTCAGAAGAACAAGATGGTATAAAGTGTAGGCGATTTTAAATGTTTTCCAACCAGCCATCTCCAACTCAACAGAACAGTTGGTGCCAATATTTTTTCATCTGTTATTTAGCAACTGGCCTCAGAGTGACACTACTAAATAAACAAGCTAAAACAAACAACAAAAAAACACCCAAAACTTCAAAACTGAGTGAATACGTTAAGCAAAAGAAGCACCTGAGAGACTAAAAAAAAATACACATATATCTGAAATGCTTTTTTTTTTTTAAAAATCAACAAAGTACTTTGAAAATTTTATAGATAATTAATATATATTTAGGAGAGCTGGTGCTGTTTTAAAGGAAAAGGCTGCTGACTGCAAATACTGATTCCTCAGTTATTTGGCAGTTTTTTGTTTACTGCACTGTGTAAAAGTAAATTAAATAGAAATAATTCATGATAATATTTTGAAAGCATCCTCGCTTTGCTGTTGGCGCTAAAACCTTTCCGCAACACTATAACTAAAAGGACCGTGTAAACAACAGGCAACAAGACGAAAAACAGCACTCTGCGGGAGATGTAAAACTTCCCATTTTTTAGGTTTTATCGCTACCTGCCTCAGCAGGTGCTGATTCATCCGAACTACAATCTGGATGTGAGCGACTGGAGAGAGGATAACGTGCGGCGATTGTACCTTATGCACATGCGCGGCGATGTCCTCGTTCCGAATAATGATGAGGAGCTTATCCAAACTGCTGCTGTTTTCCAAAAATGTCTGCGGGCTGCATTCGCTGTTGCCAAGACTTTTCAAGTATTCCTTTGTGACAGACAGGAGAGGATGAGATTGTTAGAGAAAGACAGATGAATGTGTCTTCTTCTTTTACACATACGAGTACTGACTGACTGGCAGATACAGAAAGAGCTGAGTACTAAGACATGAACCCACAGTGACAAAGAGGAGCTAGTGCAGCCTTGCACATTCCCACAATGACCCGGTATTTACACTCATGGTATGCATGCCTTCTGAAGAATAAACATGACCTCTCTGGTTGCAGTATAAGAAAGAAAAAAAAAGTAAGAAAGAAAGTGAAAGAAAACATGTAAAATGGGCAATAACAACACCATTACTGCTGCAACCAATCACTATTTTCATTGCCGAATTCTGACAATTTTCTCTAAAATATTAGTTTTAGCCATAAAAATCTGAAAAAGGTGCTTTTCCATCTTGTTTTAATGAACCCACACTGTGTGCAGTTTGCTTGTTATGTGCCTGATTCACACTCCAACAGCTAATGATATCTGAAGACTATTACGCACGACAATGAAAACAGCAAGTGCCTTTTTCTGAAAAACATTTGGCGTTTTTGAGTAAAACTACTAAACTTTTTGTTTATTATCAAATCATCGAGCAACCACTGGAGCTCTGTGTAACATTGTTAAGTAGTTCTTCCTATATGGTAAGACTTTAGATGTCAACTAGGGGTGTTAAGGATTGAGGACAGTGTGCGCTCATTAGTTAATGACTACTCGCAAGTCGTTAGCCAACGAGCAAACCCTGGATGTCCTCCTTCCTCACCCTAATAATGACCATAATTTATAAAATGAACTTCACAGTTTATTAGATGTGACCTGAAAATCATGCCTGAACAGATAATATCCCAACTGATGTCACAGAGCAACATAGCCGAGGGCCATTTTCATTTTCATACACTTCTATACAGCATGTAATCTTTTTGCAGTCAGAGAAGTTGCCCTCTGCTGGTCATTAGAGAGAATGCATGTTTAAAGCACACTGGTATTTGCTGACCTGGAAATTACATTCATCATTTTATACTATGACTGTTGAGGATGATTGTGATATTTAAGCAATGTAATGTAAGAAAGTCACATCCACCAAAACAGATACAAAAATTTAC
>VUQR01011102.1:8549-23353 GCA_015108515.1 Hemichromis elongatus | reverse complement strand
CAAAAATTTACCAAAAGTTAGATATGATTTTTTTCTACTTTTATCTTTCAACTCAGTTTCCTCAGCATCATTTTTATTACTGTCTGGCTTTTTACTGATTGACTTTATTGTAGCTGCAAGAGATTCGCCTGCAATGAATTATTTATAGAATCCTATGGTTAATCAATAATCTTCTTTACAAACATAATGATATAATGCATTGTACCTTGATCTCTTTGCAGACAGCGCTCTCCTCCCCCTCGTCTCCAGAATAGATGTAGAATTTAACTGTATTCTTGGTAACATCCTTAAAAATCTCCACCAGGCTGCTGAAAACTTCCGGTTTCAATTGACCAATCAGGCTGCCAGCTAGCAGGCCAGGCCCACTGCCAGAAGCGGCGCCTGGGTTTTGCGAGTTCTGCTCCGGAGACTCCGCTGTGACTTGAGAAGGAGAGTAGACCTCTCCCCCCATCTCTGCTGACGGGGTTTCCGATTTAATCTTAGTGGATGTCATCTCTTTGATGGCGCTTGTTTTACTGCTCTGTGAGGAGGCGGTGCTCTTTGACAGGGAGGGCTCTGCTTTCGTTTTGGTGGTCGGGATAGGGGCAGGGGGTGGGGTAGTAAGATTAGATGTTGTCACTGGGGGAGGTGGAGAAGTGACCTTGGAGGGAGCAGGTGGGGCTGGGATCAACTTGTCCATCTTCTCACAGAGCGCTTTGACGTGCCCCTGAATGGGGACAGGGGAGACGTAGGGCACAACAAAGTGTGAGAAGCAACTGCTGGGCACCCAGCAGTGGCGTGGAGGCAACCGCGGGGGCAGCTGTGAGGTATAGCTGATGTGGTGAGTGTGCATGATATTTTTAATGTCAGAAGAGAGGCTGTGAATTTCCTGATTTAGTATTGTGTCCAAGCTGATGGAGGGCCTGAATGGAACTTCCTCTGCAGCAGGTGGCGTGGGTACTGACATCTTTTTTTCTTCCACAACGGCAGACGTTTTTGGCTCTGGGTCCGTGTCTGCCGCTGCCACTGGCACAGGCTTTGGCTCAGGCTTCAGCTCGGACTTCAGTTCGTTTTTTAATTCAGGCATCGGCTCAGGCTTCGGCTCGGACTTCAGCTCGGGCTTCGGCTCGGGCTTCTGCTCACTAAATGGCTGCGCTTTGTCTGAGGAAACCAGATATGAAATTAGTCACGATGATGCCTTGTTAGCACCAATATGCCTCAAAGACTGGTGACTGTGTGAACTCATTGCTTTCAGCTACCTTCGTTGGCGGGGATATCCCAGGTCGTGGTCTCTGATGTGCGTCTATGCTCTGGTGGGGAGCCCGGGCTGAATGGACTACCTGGGCTACAATCCATGTCCTCCTGCGGAGAGAGAACACACCGATAGGTATTTTTAAGTACAATAAAATATTTACTCATTTTTAGATATGAAAAAACTTCCAAAATAACAACCCTATCAGCCGTTTACATCTCACCTCGGCATAGTTCGTTTGTGATGGAGGCTCGTTTTGTTTCCTATGGTCTGGGTCGTGGTAAACGGGCTCCCCCCGTCCTGAACCTGTTGATGGTTCGCCGTGGTTCGAGTCCGCAGACACTGAACCCTGAGCCACAGCTTTATTGAGCGTGGCCAGGAGGATCTTGAGAAGGCGTTGGGTCTCACTGACTGCTGAGGTATTGGTGTTGCCGCGGGCCCTTAGGTCGGTGTCATAGATGCCCATGCTCTCCATCACTGCTGTTAGATTTTCATTCTGCCCACCCTCATCCACAAGGTCGTCCCCTTGTGCACCTAGTCGGAGACAAGTAAGGCAGATATGTTAGCAGTAGTGCACGTTTTGAAATTCCAATAAAGATGTGCCAAAATAAACTTGAAGTTTTCGGAAACACTCATTTCATTACAAAAGTTATTTTTCAGCTTTAAGATGTTCTTCTCAGTATGCACAGAAATCCAAACAGCCCCGTGGGTTAGCGACAAAAAGACGTGCATCTTGAAATGAACCTGTTTAAAAATGTATTTAAGTTATTCAATTACTGAGAACTAATCAGACTGTGTTGTGAAACGAATAAAATATTCATTCATTCAGAGGGAATTGGCATCGACTTAAAATTATACGACTGAAATCAAGCTCGACAGGTGATTGCAGCATGCCTCACCTCTGCTGGGTTCCCCGTTGCTCAACTGATCTGTGCGTTGATGTTTGTTCGCACCTCCTCTCTCGTCCCCTTCAAATTTTCTTTTCAGACTGTTGGCATCCCAGGCGCCATCCTCCCCCCGGTCCTTCCCGGGATCCTTTACGAGTGCCTTCTTATGAAGCTGAATCAGCTTAAGCAGCTGTTTCATTTTGTCTTTATCGTACTCGTTCTGGGACAGTCGCAACCTCTGTGGCTGAGGCTGGGACTCATCGTGGGACTTGTGTTGCATCTGGGCTCCGTTTGAATGGGCCACCCCTGGCCTCCGTCTACTACTGCTACTGTTACTACTACTAGTAATACTACTACTGCTGCTGCTGTCAGCCGGCGGTTTTTCTGGAACTGGCCTCTCTGGGGGCGCCCTCTCCTGGGACAGCCTTTCTGAGGGTCTCTCTGCTCTGTCCGAGCCCCTGTCCGAGCCGCCCCAGTCAGAAACAGGGCTGTATTCCACTGGGGCCGGAGCGGGCGCGGGTACGGGTGTAGGGTTCCGTATTCGTTCAATGATGTCCTTTGCCTTGTTCAGAGGTAAAATATAGTTTGCGGGATTGTGAATGTACGATCGCAGCACAGCATCCATGTTACATTTGGGTCTGGGTGCTGAGACGGGGTTCGTCCTTTCATTTACATTATATTTGTAGTCAGGTAGAATAAATGGACGCACTGTGCCCGAATCCATACGAGTTAGGTAATCGGTGGCCTGACGCTCCACCCCAGAGCTCGGATCCTTGCCTGGGTTTGGGCGCAACTTGAACAGGCCGTAGTGCAATGCTGGGATGAAAGTCTCCATGGATGACAAGAAAGCTGGCTGCGGCTCCACCGTCAGCGGCTCTGGCTCAAACAGCCTCGATGCTGCTAATGAAAAAACAAAAAACACACATCAGAATCGTGTAAAAGATGCCCATCTGGAGACGTGCCAGAGGAGTTTCCAGTAAAACCAACATGACAAAGATAATAGCAATAAACAAAAATGAAATATTCTATAGTGTTGCACAGAGATGCTAGCACACAATCAGCTACAAAATGCACGTACAGACAACGACTACCACTTACAGTACTTGACGATCATCCTTGGCTCCTGAAAGATGAATAATGCTTGCAGGTTCTTCTCTGCCCGCCCCCGCCGCTCTAGAAAACAAACAGAGAACCTTTTTAAAACCAAACTCTCACCGGAGGCAACAAGTAGGTGTTCAACTGACACAACAGAATTACACGAGGAGAGTGGTAGATAGAGCTTTCTGGCACCTTTGGACTCAACCATCTGAGCCGAGGACAACAGGAAGAGAAAGCCTCTGTCAAATAAGGACTTCACCAGCACCTGAATAAGAAAAGTAGAAGCTGCAGTCAAAACACCAGGGAATAGATCATTATCGCATAATAGGAGCAATCACATTACCAGTCTGTTTCTGGACAGGATTTCATTTGCTCAGTGTGCAAATGAGTGCTAAGCTGACAGGTTTATGCTATTTGTTTAAAATTACTGAACAAAATAAAACAGGATTAGCATGACAGGCTTGACAGATGACATCGCCACACCATTTTCAAAGCAATGAGAAAATGGAACTGTTTGTGAAATGAAATCCTCCATGATTATTTCAAACTAATGGACAGAAATGCAAAGCTGTCAAAACAAAAGAGAAGCATTTTATTTACCCTAATATTGTACAACCTGAGAACGTTGCGTTTATTTTGCTGAGTGAACCTGAGTAAACTGCAGGTATGTGACTCACCATCCTGTCTCTCTCCAGTTTGTTGACCAGCGCGGCCAAGCTGCCGCTGGTTGGTTTGCCTTTTCCGTCCACCACCTCAAACAGGCTGCAGGACATCCCACACTTCATAACTGCAGACAGAAATAAGCAGGTGAGAATGCGCAACTCAACATGTAATCATTAATGTTGCACATACACAAAAAAAAGCCTCTTTGGATTTACTGAGACAGCCGAGCTTCATGATGCATGAACGCTTTTAGAAAACCTTCACAGAATTTCAAGTAATGCACAACCGCCCACATGCCAGGGGCCATTATGATCATTAGGAGAGGAAAAAAAAAAAGGGAGAAACAAATGTGTGTTCAGGACTAACCTTCCCGTGAGACGCTGTAGGTGTCCCAGGAAAAGAGCACTGAGGGAATCTTTCGCTTCACCTGCTCTAGCTGCATGCCCCGATTCACCTCTAACTTCTCAGGCCTGCACCGGACACGTGTCACATTATTAAAAAACATACAACAACAACAAAAGAGGAGATTCTAGCTTATCCTCGTCTCCTACAAAATATGCGGCGAGTCAAAGTTCAGCACATAAAAAAAACCTCGTATAGCAAAGAGTGTCCTTAATGATTAACAAAGAAAAGTCTAGTAGCACTGCGGACCCTTAGTTAAGACAGAGAGACTTACATGAGAGGGGAGAAGTTTACTCACAGTTTGAAAGGAAGGTAAGGACGCAGGGAGGATCGTAAACAGATAGGGAACAACTCCTGGCCCTTGTTTACTAGCGGACCACTCCACACAGTGTAGCAGCTCTTCCCTGCAACAAGCAGAAGTCAAACATCAGACTAGCATGAGCTCTATGACTGAGAACCTACACAGACATGACACTTCATAACTTTTTGTAACTGTTGCTTCATTTTAAGATCTATTTGGTGTCCTAAAAGCTAGAAGCAAGACACATGAATCATTTCTTATAGCCACACTTCTGTATTTGTTTATATGATGACTAAATCATGTCATTGGACATAACTGAATTTCTCTTATTGCACAGACCCACTTCATGTATTATTAAGTTTTCACACATGTGGCACTATTTTAACACAACACAAAAGAAGCCAATTTCTTCGATTACATTTTTTTTTAAAAAAAGCTGAAATACCATTACCTTTACTTCCTTCGGGGGAAATAGTGTTAAACCTGTTAAAGAGCGAAACAAAGAGCCTATTTACAAACTCAGTGGAGATGTAATACATTTTTTTTCAAAAACCTCGTCAACGGCCTAGAAATGTTTTCTGAGTTTTACCATTTCATGTGGGATTATGTACCTGTGTGCAGTCATAGGAGTTGCTGCAGCTTCCTTGCCTTTGTACTGAAAGGAAACCACAGCGTAGGGGCACACGTGCCTGGGCCGCGCTTTGATCTCATCAAATGCAAACTCGAAAAAATATTGCTGCAACACACAAACGAACATGGATTAAAACACAGCACTAGATCCCAACAACAATAGCGCAAGATTACACAGGAAGAAACCGGCTACCCGCTACGAGCACGCACTTGGTGAAAGTGGGGAGGAAGAACTTTTAACAGGAAGGGACCTCTTAGAGAACCTGGCTAATGCACGATGGAACACTAAATTAAATAAGCAGGAACCAGCACTTACCTGTGTCATCTCAAAAGCCCTGTAAGACAGCAAAGATGTAACCCTGTTGGCACTTTTGGACAAGTGACTGTCAAACTTGGGTGAAGATTCGATTGCATTCTTCGGCGTGTTCTCGTGGATGTGCTTTATTCGTCCCTAAGAGACAAAACACACCTACTGACTTAAAGTCCAAATGGAAACAGAGGACTGTCAAAGCTCTAATGTGAAAAGTAGGTAAGGTATTCATACCCTCATAACTTTAAAAATGATCATATCTCCAAATGCGCCCACTTCAAAAGGATTGATTTGTAACAAATCGGAATATTTGGAGAGGTAAACACCTGCAACGAATAAAAGGAGAGCAAATTAAGGGAAAACATATCTAATTGGCTACGTTTATATACATTAGTTGCGGATGCTTGTTAATATTACTGAGAAACCATGTGTCCAAAAACAAAGTATGGAATAAACTCAGGACTAAAATATTGTTGCATATGAAAGAGTCAGCCCCTTAGACTTCAGAGGCAATTTTAAAATGCTTGTGAAACATGCAGATGAGTAAAATAAAAATGAATTCAACTAGTTATTCTGCAAAGCCTGTTTTCATACAACAGCAACATGGGAGCACCCAGCTTACCCACTGATGGATTTCCTAGTGTATTAATCTTACAGTGTCCAACTGATAAACCTTTCTCACAGATCCATTGCAGCTGGAAAACAGAGAACAGGCAAATCTCAGTAGCAGATCGAAAGCCGGCGCACCTTCCCAACTTGTCAATATTCTCCTGTATGTATGAGTGAGTTTTGCCAGCAGGCCAACCTTGGATTTGTCTGGGAAAAGGAAGCAGTACGACTCAGCGAGTTCTTGTTCGGTCCGCCCCTCCTGCTTCATCTCTCTCCGCTTTTCTATGAACTGGCGAAGAAAAGGCAGCAGACAGTAAATGAGACATGGGGGGGTCTGGCCATTGCAACCTCACAATGTTTAACATTTGTTTGGGGCATTTAAGTTGCCTGCCATCTGTACTCAAACTTTGCGACTGACCTCCTTCTCCAGCAGCTCATTGTGAATTAGCCTGGCCTTGCAGTAGGTGAAGGTTCCTCGCGACGATGCGTCCAGGTAAAAAGAGGAGATGATCTTCACGAGGTCCTCAAACTCCCGGCTCTCGGGGGGTAGAAACTGGTACAAGCCTGCATACAGAGAAGCGAATCAGCAGATTAACATTTCCCATCAGCACTTTGCAGGACTGAGCAAATGAGCAGAGGACAATCGCTTTGGAAAGTCGCATTTTAAACTGAAATCTAACCTGCAGGAGGCAGCCACATCAAACTGATAATCAACCATTTCCATCCGTTAAGATTTTAAGTCTAAAGCATACCGTTCGTTCTTAGGCTTCAAGCTTGAGCTGAATGTTTGTCACAATTTTTCATTTGAAAAATTAAACATACAAACTAACTGTGGGAACTCAAAGCTGAACATAACTACACTGAAATACTTTTTTTTTTTTATCCTGGTAGCTACACTAACACTGCTGTATAGTGGATGAAGTCTAGTACCTGCATTTATTTACATAAGGCTTATCAAATAAATCCAAAGTCATGCAAAGAAGGTAAACCATGACGAGCAGACAACAGCCAACCTGAGTGAAATGTCAACAGTCTCAAGCCTACATGATAATAGATAGTTAACCTCTCTACTGTAAGCCAAAAAGACAGAAAGGATGGAGATGGGGTAACGGAGCAGCCGAGTGTACCTCATTGCTGTTAGAAAACTAACACACTATATATAAATTACTTATGCAACCTATTGTGCTAGAATAGTGCATGCATGGCAACTTATAACAGGATGATTTATAAGTCAATTCTACGGGACTTTGCATATATCCAAATAACAGGTGCTCAACAGCATAGTTGTGGAAAATGTAATCAACAGTGCCCATCCACCTTTCTGCAAGGAGGAAGGGGATGGTCGGGGGTAACGTGGGTAGGTGGCTGCACACGGTAATGCTCTCAGGGGTACTCAGGTGTAGTGCAAAACGGATGCTCTGAAATGCCAGCGACATGAAGCTGGGATAAGGGGTGGGCAGCCCCACTAAATGTGCCATGGTGCTGTGAAAACACTCAGGGATGGACGTGTGGGGTGGATAAATCTGTGCCCTTCACTGAGGTCAAAGAGACACCCACATGTTGTCAGGTGATGACTGCAAACCACTCATGACTCCTGCTGTATTATTCAACAGCACTACGGTGCCGGGTAGAAATGAAGAAACGGAACAAGGTGTGCTTTCAGATGGCCAGTCTTTCAAAGTGGCGCCTTCGCTGCACCGCTGCTGCCCGGTTGTTAACTTGGGACTACCACAGCTAGGGGCATGCCTGCAAACAAACGCTACGCCAACCGACACTATTCGCCTGCTCAAACTGCAGCATGGTAATCTAGCCCGAAGTCGAAATGTCCGTTTTGCTAAACCAATAAAACTGGCTAAAGCAGGCAGCTAGCTAGCAGGCTAGCAACATGCAGCAGCAGAATTATGAAAGACAGGACAGGCTCTGTTCAAAATAGCTGCGATATGGCACCACCTTTCCGTTCTCGTATCTTCCTCGGGATTTGGAAATTTCTCCGTGGCAGCTCATCGGTCGATCTCTGGGCAGGCAGAGGAGAACTGCTGAAGCTCCGAGCGTCCGCCTGCACGCTCCTCCGCCGCTCAGGGGCTTCTTGTTCGGGCATTACACTGTCTCCACATCCAGGCTGATCGCCATTTTGGTTGGCTGTGGCCGAGGTGGCGGCTGAATTCTTCTGGGGTTCGCCACCATCCGGGTGGAGATCCGTCGTTTCGGTACAATCTGGATCCCTTTTTCCCACCGCGCTGGGGTTCAGGGCCATTTTCGGGCACCGTGCACGTATTAAACACAATGTAGCTCTGACGATTACGGCGCCGCTGTACACACACACTCTCCTCCTCACCCAGCCTCCGCCATTGTGAAAATGACGTACACGTTCTTCTCCACCACTGCAAAACGCTGCCGTCACTGTTTACATACGAGGGAATCCGCGCCACCCAGCGGCTGATAGGCGTACTGCAACACATGACGCGGTGACCGTTCGTGTGATTGGCTGTGTGCGGAGGGAACAGGGTGGCAAAAGTGAAACTACTTCTCACAATAACATTCGTTGAGAAAAAGGAAGAGGATGTGAAACATTGCTTCGAAGCTGTGAGAAACCCTGACTGTGCGACTTATGCAAACCGATTCTCTTGCACTTTTCTTTTTCTTTTCTTTTCTTTTCTTTTCTTTTCATTTCATTTCATTTCAAGGCCTTTTTCATTTTTGGCCTACAAACTGAAGTATCTAGTAATATATAAGTACTGCCTCTGCTATGTATTAAAATCTTGTGTACAAGTAAATACAGAGCAACCACTCTTGTAATATCCCATGCTACCACTTGATGGTAGCAGAGAGGCTATGATTTTCCTATGTGTATTAGTAATACACTTGCCTTCATACATGACTCGATAGCAAACCTCTATATTAAGTATCATAGAAAAGGTACTCTTGTTATTATTATTATTATTATTATTATTATTATTATTATTATTATTAATTTGCTGCTCCTTCTTGAAGTCGCCACAGTGGATCACACCAACCCGCATGTCCTACTTTACTGCATTTATGACGCTTCTCTGAAGTCTTCCTCTTTAACTTCTGGCTGGATGCTATCATATTCAGATTCCTATGTCCAGTGCATCCACTATCCTTCCTCTGCACATGTCCAAACAATGTCAGCCCTTGAAAAGTTGTCTCCAAACTGCTCGACCTGAGCTGTCCTTCTGACATACTAATCTAAACTAATCCTGATCATTCTCAACAAAAACCTTACGTGCATCTTAGACTCTGCCACCTCCATTCGGCCTCCTGTCACCTTTCCACCTAGCTCCCTCTAATTTCCACACATGTATTCCGTCTTGCTTCTACTGACTTTAATCCTCCATCCAGCGCATATTCCACCTCTGCAGGTCTCTTCCACCAGCTCCCTACTCTTACTACAGATAGCTATCTGCAAACAAACTGTTACCCACCATTGTCCTGCTGCTCTCATAAATATGTCTCATAGATATTTAAAAGGTGAATACAATTTATGTTCAAATTGTTTCACTGTATAAACAATGTAATTTGAATCACACATAATAATAAGACAGGGCGCTCATAGGTATTCCCTATAAAACAGTGACATCTTTGATATCTATAAATATGTTTTCATCAGGGGATAATCATGCTGCCCCTGCTGTAAATGTCAAACTCCTTGTAGCGCAGGTAATCTTTCAGCCTGGGAGGAAGAGGAAGGAAGTTGATAAAAGCTGGTGGTCTTAAGCGCAGGCGTCTGAGGTGCTCCCTTATCCGCAGGCGACACAGGTGCTTCAGGCTCCGCGCATTTCCTGTCACACAAGAAAAGTCAGTAAAGTCAGCAACTGCAGATCACGCACACATTTGTGCTGACAACAGGTAGTGAGCAGTTCATACTTTGAATGTGGCAGATTTCTGGCCACTGTTTCTGCTCCTGCAGTGTGTCCTTTAATTTGGTGCAGAAGGAGACGTGGTCAGTGTAGTCAAGCATGATTCGGACCACCTGGGCAGATAAGTGCTTCAGCCAGGATACTGTTATCACCTCGCAGAACTAGAAAGCAATAAAAAGAGGCAACAGTCAATCTGAAACTTTGTAGAAAAGCATTACCCCATTTCACTCCACATGTTCTACTCTTTATAACTTTTTTTTTTTTTAGAGTAAACATGGCCTCACCACCATGTCTTTGATGACTGACGTCGTCCAAGCAGTGTAATCATGGGAACCGTCACCATATGGACAGTCAAAGCAGCGCTTCACATCATAACCATGGTTCAGGATCATTCTCAGCATAACCTCATCTTTTAAGGCATACTGCAGCGCTGAGGGGAAATGAGTGGTGTTGACACGGGAGTAGTAGTTGACATTTGCCCCGTACTTCAGCAAGATGTTGATCAGTTCATAATTGCCCTGTCTTAGAGCCACCTGTAGACAGTTGATGGGATCCTGGTTCACCAGAGCCCCGGCCTCTAACAGTAAGCGGGTGCACTGGAGGTCATTGTTGGACACAGCAAAAAAGAGGGCAGACTTGCGGTCATCATCATAGTTGCGGCGGATCCTTGGGTGCAGCATGAAGTTTGGATCGTAGCCAGCTTTGAGCAGTATCTCCACACACTGAGCGTGTCCCCCAGCAGCTGCAGAATGAAGAGGACTCATCCCACTTTCCTTTATAACATCCAGCTTAGTCACTGGGATCAGGTGTTCCAGTGCCCTGTAAAAAAAAAAGAAAATTTTTTAAGAACATGGCGTTGGTTAAAACCCTATTTGAAACATCAGGAAAATGAATATAGATAATGCTCACAGTCTGTGGCCATGGTATGCCACTCGGTGAATTGGCAGATGCCCACTATAAAGGGGTACATTTGGATCTGCACCGTGTTCCAGCAGCAAGGAGATTATGTCAGGATTTCCTGATGCCGCTGCATCAAACAAAGTAGTACCCGACTCCGATTCACACCACACATGTGCGCCTACAAAATGAATTAAAGCACTATGAGAACACGCTTTACTTATATACATAAGGAAAAGCAAAAGGAGGTTAAATCACTAAATTTACCTTTCTGTAACAGAACCTCCACCACATTTAGATGTCCATTCTGTGCACCCAGAGCCAGTGGAGTTTTCTTTTTAACGTCACATGCGTTTGGATTAGCACCAGACTCTAAGAGCAGATAAACAAAATTCTCCAAGCCTAAAAATGCTGACTCATGCAGAGCTGTCCTGTTCAGTGGTCCGGTTTGGTCTATTTTGGCATTGTAACGAAGCAAGAGCGTGGCCAAATCATACTGGTCGTTTAGAATAGCTGTGTGCAAAATGAACAGGAGAGAAAAGGAAAGAAAGTGTCACAGATGTTCAGGTATCTCTAGAATAAAATGCGTTTGAATTTAGAGGAACATAGTGCAAGATACCTGCTACTAATGGAGAATCTTGCTCATCATTCTGGAGATCTGGGTTGCTACCATTCTGTAACAGGAATGTAGCATTCTCCCTGAGTCCGTGGACCACAGCTAAAAAGAGTGGTGTCTCACCCTTCAAAGTGCGACACTGGGCTGCACCTGGGGGTGATGCTGGAACCCAAACACCCAGGAACCGATCAACACCTCAGGGTTGAAAATAACAAGCCTTTACCAGAAAAAGTTACAGCTATATTTACCTGAAAAGATAATCTCTAGCATCTTCTTATTCTGCTGCGCCGCAGCCTCGTGCAGCGGGATCCACCCTCGTGTATCAACTCTAGACAGAGTCTCTGGTTGGGCTGCAAGTCTGTTCAGGGCATCCTCATCGCCTGAATATGAAGACGTGACGCATCAAAACTTTGAGCAAGATTCACGATTGTCAGAATCAGCGCTGAGGTTAAAAGTCATCAGCTCACCGTCCTTGATTGCTTTAAAAATCTCATTGGGGTCTTCACAGGGTTTCAGATCACTATTGAAAGTTTTGCACAGAATAAGGATTCACTTAAAAAAACAAGACATTCATATTATAGATACTGAAATTTGAATGTTAGGTAAGTAGATGGGAACCTTGGATTTAATCCTTTTAGCTTTCTATACTGAATTAGACTTTGTTCAATAATATATTGCGTTGCCTCATCTTCATCCAAATCTTCCTCTGATTGATAAAAGTCTTCTTCTGTTTCCATGCTCATCTGACAGGTGTAAAAAGAGCCAGTGCAGAAGGGGTTACTCTGAGAAGGCACAGCTATAAGGTAAACAAGACCATTAAATCACACACCACTCAGTCCTGAATGCCAACTGCAACACAGTGCAGCTAAGCAGGAAGTTGTGACAGTCAATCTCATTGTTTTAACTTGACACCATAATGCATGCAGGATATTGGATTTAATGACTTTAATCGGCCCTATTGTCCCAATTTTCAGTCTAATAATTCTTCATATCAAAAGCAGGCTTCCGGCTGAGAAGCTGCAGTTTTTTTTTTCTGTCAACATGGCCAAAACAAACAAATGGAGATTCACAAATGACTCCAGTGAGCATTTCTTACAAAGAATATATAAAGCAGCAGAGGAAATGCTGTTACGAGAGCAGAGACTGCAACACGACATATGTTATAGAATGAAAATTCAAATACCACATGTATGACAACAATGTGTATAATACGACAGCACGGCATTCAAGCTCCACACTGATCAAGTTTTCAAGCAAATAAAATGTTTTTTATTGTGTGGTGTTTACCTTCAGTCAGAAAGCTGCCCTCTGTGTAGTTTTAACACCAGTATAGCCAGGGGGCTACTTAGTAGCCACACATACTGGGGCTATTTATATCCCGCCCTAACAGACACACACTATAAATATCAGATCACAAGGTCTTCACAGCCAGTTTCTAGTTTTGACCCACTAAGCAACTGCAACAACTGCTACCATTCAACTCATAAGCAATCGTATTCATAATGCAAAATCTAATATGCTCTACTCAAACCAACAGTTGGTTCACTTAGGCAGCTACGGCCACCATAAAATATGGAAAATACTGTTTTTCAGGTTTAGCAAGCTTGTTTTCTTTGTGCATAACACACTATTAAATTCAATTATATATAACCTCTTATGATTCACCCTAAAAGACTTTTATTTTCTACTCATTATTGCTGCTGCACATTAATAGCTTATAGTCTATAGATGGTATCAGCTTACACTGAGGGAAATGGAGGCAAACAGGTTACTAACGAGGCAAATGAGTGGCAAGAAAAAGGACAAAGGGTTTATAATGAGGTATCAGTCAGAGGTATCAGCAAAACTAGTTTGGAAGCTGAGGCTCCTTGTTATTAGTTTTTCTAATCATAATCCACGTTTTTATCTTTGGAGTGATCATTTCATTGGGCTTCTGGTCACCTTAGTATTACAACACATGAAAAAATGTGACTCCAAGGAGACACATGGCTAAATGTCTACTGTTGAAACTGTAAAGGTATAACAGCAATGATATACCGTATAGGTGTAACTATTCAAGCATTTGAAGAATGTTTGCAGTGTTCTTGGTTTGTTGTTGTGTACTGCAGTCATTTACTGTATTAAATAAAATAAGAAGCTATGTGAAATATATTTTAAAAATGTGAGTAAATTTTTTTGAAACCAGTGTTTTGCTTTTTTTTTTTTTTTTTTTTTTTTTTTTTTTTTTTTTTTTTTTTTTTTTATCATTTTAGGTTTTGTTGGCACAATTTCTCAGCAAATGAAGCAGGAGATGGGAGAGCAGAGCAAGAACAGCGGAGCGACGTCAGTAACAGCCAATTTGTTTCAATGTTGTGCATGTTTCTTGTTGTCTGCACAAACTTGAAATTAATCATTCAGAATGATTTTCTAACACCACAATAAGTCATCCAATAATTAAGCTGCTGTTGAAGGAAACATTGTAACTTGTATCAATTTGAGTTTATGTTTGCAGCATTATAAAGGGCTGAATACTTATTATATATTCTGACTTATCTGCCTCAGCATCCTCTGACAGCTGTGGGTGCAAATAATGGACAACATCTGGACTGAAGGCTCCACCAGCGTGTTCCAGGGTCAGCTGGTAGATGAACAGGTGGAGGTATTCGGTATTTTTAATCCATTTTAATATTATTAGTACGTCCCTTCATTAAGGGCAATATTAATTTTACATTTTAAGTTAACAATCTAATGCAAGGACACACGTTCTGACACATCATATGTAACAAAAGATGTATTGCCAGTAAACCACAGAAGCCCATGCAGACAGGTCAATATAGCACACAGACAGAAACCACGGTCCCCCTAATCAGCACTTTAATGTGGTGGAGGTTTGTGTGCCCTAGTGATCCCAGGAGTTGCGATGTTGGGAGCAATTGGTCCCTGGTAGGATCCCCAATTCAAATTGGTCATGGGCGAAGGGCCCCTCATGAAATTATAAAAACGGTAAATGGTCTGTATTTATATAGCGCTTTACTAGTCCCTAAGGACCCCAAAGCGCTTTACATTACAGTCATCCACCCATTCACACACTGGTGATGGCAAGCTACATGATAGCCACAGCTGCCCTGGGGCGCACTGACAGAGGCAGGGCTGCCGGACACTGGCGCCACCGGTCCCTCTGACCACAGGTGAAGTGTCTTGCCCAAGGACACAACAACTGAGACTGTCGGAGCCAGGGCTCGAACCGGCAACCTTCCGATTACAAGACGAACTCCCAACTCTTTGAGCCACGATCGCCCC
>VUQR01011100.1:6413-17620 GCA_015108515.1 Hemichromis elongatus | reverse complement strand
AACATATTAAATCATCATTCGGACTAATGCTGCGTGTTGTTCTGGATAATCCAGTGTGAGGGAGGCAGAGTGAGAGAGAGGGAGGAAATAATTAGCAGAGAGAAGCGATTGCACTAATGAGAGGAGAATTTGACTAGGATACTTTACTTGACCCCCAGTGTTCCTCGGCTGTCCAAAAAAAAAAAAACCCTGATTTATAATTATACTCTGCAATGCACCATGAAATTGTTATTGTGGAATACCTTTTTGAAAATGTTATCAAACAATTACTTTAATTTTTTCCCCCTGGAAACTGTTGCACATGTCTACCTAAAATGAGATGGTGGTGCAGAGTCTCCTGCCTGTCATCCACTGCTGTTCATGCAGATGAGCTCTTTTTTTCCCCCCTTCTTCTTCCCTTCCCCAGAGTCTCTGTTCCGAGGGATGCAGTGGCAAATAAAATAATACTCTGATAAAACTGAAATATTTTATGACAGAATGATAATCATTGCAAGCATACGTGCCACTGATATGGGGCTGTTTTGGTTGGGGGAGGAGAGGAAATAATCCTTTTTGTGGGCTTTAAAAAATGAATCTCAGTTGAATCACATCAGAGGGAAAAAAAACTCAAAGACAGTTCCAAGATGAGCCAACTCCAGGAGAAAATGACCTCCTCGTTTTGGTGATAAAGTTCTAGCCAAAATATGATATCAGCCTGCGACGTGACTCATTAGAAATGTGTGTATGGCGTGGAGGCAGCTCTCCCTATCTGCCAGTGCCTGGCTTGCCGACTGATAAGAGGCAAATGCAAATGTCCTGATAAGAACTGAATGCAAATATTTATGATATGATATTCCCTGGGAATTATGTGTGGATAAAACAAAGTGTATTATTTCCCTGTAATTCTTTCAGGTTTGCCAAAATGTCCTTTTTTTGCTTTCGGAATTTGCATTTCTTCAAAATTGATTGGGCCTGCATATTATGTTAAGCTATTTGTTTGCTGAGGATGGTAATTAGTTACTGTAATTACAGCGATGACAGTTGCTAAATTGTTTTTAAAGCATTACAGTGTGTCTGTGCCAGAAGATTGCAGTACTTATTTTAGGATTTAAGCATTTGCTGGAAACACTCCCACTCTAAGGCCAAAGTGGGAATTTTTTGAACTACAAAGCAGCCATTTTCTAAGCAAAGACGTTTTTGAAAATGTCTGTTAATTTGCACTAATTGCTGGTTTGACTGTGTTGCGGAGTTTCTTCTCCGATCAGGGACTTGTCACTGATACGATGTCTTCGGGGATCAAAATGGGCTTGAAATAGTTTAAATACATGTGTTTGTTAGCTTTGTACTTTCATTTAAGTCAGACTTTTAATGTTCTCTGTCACCCAAGAAACAAATTGCTGTTGAAGGCACATTTGTAATTATGGTTCCCAGTGTAGCCTATACAGTCTTTCAAGTTTAGTAAACATTAATTAGTGTGGACTCAGACAGTTGGGTGTTTTAGAGGGCGTTTCATGTACAGAATAAACAACAAATGTCTAAATCACATGGATCGGGTATGCTAGAAGTGAATGTGCATTTTTCTAATGCAGAAATATAAAAACATAAGCAAGGCAGAACATACTGTGGACCATAATGATGAAGCATGTTTCAAGATCTGCTCTAATAAGAGTCAGGGACTAGGAAGGCAGAGCAGGTGCGTGTCAGAATAATCTGTAGTGCTACAATAAACTGGTGCTAAGGATTGTGATTATATTTATGTAATGTAGAATTTGCATAGTTATTCCTGTTACGTACAAAGCATAGCTAGCTTTGACATTCGTCACTCCCCAGTTATCGTTGCATCACATTCAATTCAATTCAAATATATAATGCCAAATCATGACAACAGTTGCCTCAGGGTGTTGTTAATTATAAGAGATACAGACTCTTTGATAATGCAGAGAAAATCCCAACAATCAGAAAACCGCCAATGAGCAAGCACTTGGTGACAACGGGAAGGAAAAACTCCCTTTTGACAGGAAGTAGTCTCCAGCAGTACCATGCAGATGACCATATGCCCAACCAATATTTGCTGTGGTTCCACAGGTGAATACATTAGACAATTTTAAAATGGTTTTAAAGTGTTTTAAAATTGAAATAATAATGATAATAATAATAATAATTTTTGCTTGGTCAAATTTGAGACACTTGCAGCAGAGTGCTGCCCCTCCCTGAGCCCTGTGAAACCTCATACATTTCTTCCTGTTAAAATAGTTTTTTCCCCCTGTGCTTGGATCTTAACCTTACTATGTAAAATGCCTTGAGGCAACTGTTATAAAATTGCACTTTGTAAATAAAATTTAATTGACTTGAACACATATAATTGGTTGTTTTAAGTTTTTCCAATGAGAAATGTTTCTCTACTCTAACACATATCCTATTTAAAGTGTTGGCTGCAATGTAATTTTTGATGACCCCGATGAAGACTACAGGCTGTTCTTCATGCTGCAGGTGTTACAGGAACTTCAACTTCTTTAGACCCTTGTCCTTCTCTACTGACCTTGCAAGTAGGTAAAATCTCAATTTTTTCCCCCAAAAATGTAAAATAAAAATATACATGACATCCAACCAGAAAACGAATACCGTCTTTATGTGTTATTCCAAAAAATTAAAAAGAAATTTAAAGTTATTCAGTTTAAAAAGAGAAGTGAAAGACATTTAGACTTGCAAATCTTTTTACAAAAATGAACGAGATTTAAATATTAAGAAGTTAAACTCTGTTGCTAGTCATATTTTGGTCAGTTAATCAACTAATTTAATCGACTGTTATCTGTTGTGACTAGAGATGGGCAGTAACGCGTAACACGTTACTGTAATCCGATTAGTTTTAAAGTAAAGGGAAGTAAAAAGTAAAGGGTAAAAGTAAAGGGATTACTATTGCAAAAAAGGTAATAGGTAATTAGACCGCTGTTACTTTCTCGTAAGCACACTGCATTACTGCATTACTAAACCATGATTTTTTTTGCGAGAATGTTTAATGACAACGATGTAAGCGAGTGCGACGTTTGTGGCAAAAGCTGTGTGCAGATCAACAATGGATAACATATCGAGTGCGGGAGAGAGTACGACCGTGCAGCGTATAAAGCGTGGAAGTACTGACATTACTTTGAGTTTGTAAAAAGTGACAAAAACATTAGCGTCCGCTGTTCACTGCATGGAAAGAAAAAATTCTTTTTATAACGAAAAAAACCCTAAACTTATGAGCAAGCACCGAGTACGCTTTTTTATTTTCTGCTGTGTTTTACTTGCATCTATTTGAAGGAGTGAGCGTAAACACAAAAAAATTATTTTATTTTATATGCTGAAATAGGCAGAAAATAGGTTTAAATGTTAAACAAATTTTCCAGTCAGGGAATGTTGCATATAATTTAATTTTCGCTTGATGCATAAAGTTGAAAGATTAAAACTAATAAAACAAGATTTAAAAAGAGACTTTTTCATTTGATTATATTTTATATGATGTAATCAAATGAAAAAGTAAAATTGGGCTGAAAGATCTATTGCTTTATTACTTATTCAGGTTGTTTATCATGTTTTCAAAAATTAACTAAGTAACTAATTACTTTTGAAAATAAGTAATCAGTAAAGTAACGGGATTACTTTTGGGGGAAGTAATCAGTAATTAGTTACTGATTACTTTTTCTAAGTAACTTGACCAACACTGACTATGACTCATGCAGATTTTTGCCCTGTCATTCTAAAATGAGTTGAAGGTAAGAAGCATGACTTTGATGGAGCAAACAAAGACATTCAGGTGATGACTGTTGGCATTCAATGTGTCGTAAACACAAAAAAAGAAACAAACGATTGATTCCACCCCTTCTGGAAATGAAACACACTCTGGTCCCACTTCTCAGGGACCCCATGGGCAACAAGCCTAGTTTACTTCTCAAGCATTACGCTAGAAGTGCATAATTGGATTTACTATTAACATAATCGGACAGCGTGCATGTTGACTCGGATATTCCCCTGTGAGACGCACTGCTCTTCTAAACCTTAACGGCAGAAGATGGTGAATGTACACCCAGATCCCTTGAGCTGCTCTTTGTCTCTTTAACTTTAGGCCAAATATTGGAGGAGGTTCTATACAAGGGCTTAAAGTGAGAAACAATTTTCTAAGAAATGTTAAAAGGGAAATTACTACAGCTGGGTTGTGATCACCTCTAGCATCAGAGACAAACCTTGTTTAATCTATATAACATTGTTACGATAGATAGTAATAGTTAGTAATAGACTTGCACATCTTGGCATTTTCCTTATTTAAAAGTAATATTCACCTTTTAATTTATAGCCTTGACTGCATGAAAAAAAAATCTATCACCTTATTGCATCAGTAAGAAAAGCATTCAGCCATGAATAAGGGGACTCAGCAACCACGATTCAGCATGAGGACACTGATTCTTAGTGCCTGAAGCCAAATGGAAACTCTGCCATAAAGTCACGGATTCAACAGGAGCAAGAGGATAAAGCAAGAGGAACAGTATAGAAGGACACACAACTCAAACACCAGCATAAGGCGGTGCAGTTCTGTCAGTGAAATTGTCAGCAGCACAGCCTTGGTGCAAAGGGTGAACTCCTCATGATTTGTCTCTATTGCATAAATACCCCAGCATCCCACAAACCCAGCCTGAACCCCCTCCCCCCCCCACACACACACACACGTACACACAGCATCCATATTAGATGCACCCGCTAGTTCTTAATTAACACCTACTGCAACCATAATAATAGAATCGTTTTCCCCCTTTCTGAAATCCCTTTGAAATTAGGCAGGATTAAGGAAAGTTGGTTGCTAAATTGCTGTGTGCATCTGTAATTTAATTGCATCTGAGGCCATTAATTAATAAGGTGCCTCCTTTAATAGTTAATGTATAATTGCTATTAATTAACAGCCAGTCTTGATAAAGTGTCACCAAAATCAAACAAAAACAATTAGCTTTTTGAGGTAAGTGTCTTTTAAAAGCCTCATTATTAGTACTAGAGGTAATATACAGTAGTTAGAATGATAAAGAAGGCAGCGTAGATTTTAATTTGGATGGGGACAGAACTGGGGGAAAAAAACACAGTTGACATCCATAAGGGAATTACCATGCGGTAATTATGGGATAAGCTCATTGTAACATGATAAATAATGCTGTGAATCTGTCCCCTCCAGTTAGGTTGCCTCCTCCTTTTATTAGGGTGGACTTTAATTCCACATCTTGTGCTGTAGCTGCTGAAAAAAGTTTCTTTTTTGTCAGTGTGGTAAAGTCTGAATGCAAATAACAGGCACTATGATAGCTTTTAAGGCATCTGTTGTTAAGATATGTGTCTGTTCTAAATGCCACTCCTTGATAAAAGCGGCCGAGTGAAGTCCTTGTTTGGGTCTCCCCTTGATCAAAGTGTCACATAGGATAAATATAACAAGTAATAACTCAGACAACTGTGCATAAGCATGACCAGTATTTCACATATTTGGTGTGACTAGCAGCATTTCTGTTTGAACTAATGTCACATGAGCCATAGTCAAGGAGAAATAGCACCAAAACAAGATGTTAGCTTTGTTCTGCTTATCTAGTATAAATCAGTAGGTTGTGGTTTTAGCCAAGATTTACAAGGAGAGTGTTCGCTGGTGCAAAATGAATTGGGTGCCAGGTTGAGAGGCATAAATATACATCCGAGCATGGAACTTTAAACAAACCCGACTATTATTTGCAGTGCCATATTACCATGAATACAAATGACAGCATGACCTCAATTTTCTGTGCCATGTGAGAGTGGAGGAAACCAGTGGTTTAAGTGCCGTTCCATCCCAAAGTGCTTGTTTGGTCTCACTTTCACTCCTATCACAGAGTCAACAATCACACTGCTTAGCATTGGATTTGTAGAAATAATATTCAGGGTCCCTGTCCACAGGCGACTATTATAACCCATTTCTCCCTCCAATGTGGTTTATTGATAGAAATACATCACCAACATACACAGAGCAGTCTGAGCATGTTTTAGCCTTTATTTAATGAGGCACCAGCAGCAGAAAAGAACCTGCAGAGGAACAAACGCTTAGCCTCGGAAGTCATTTTCACCTTGGTTCACTGTGGAGAGAACCTCCAATCCGCCCGCTAAACAATTACAGCATATTAGCTACTTGTCAGTCAGACCTTTTGGAGACGATACATCTCCATTTATTTCCTCTCAACATTTTCTCCCACCGCTCTCTCGCCTCCTCTGCTCTCCTTTCCCCAGACAGGCAGGGATGTGCGGGGAGTCCACAGGGAGCTGTGGAATATTTCACTCCGCCAGTGAGGCACCCAGTGGGAATAGGGGTTGAAACTGTGTGAGTATGTATCTCATTAGTTCAGTTATGTAATTTGGAGCACTGATAATCCTCCAGGACTGCCAAGTTGCGCACCTCAGAAACAAGAGTCTGAGTCGTCAACATGCAGCCAAGTACAGACTAAGCTGCTAATTGCTGGGTGTGGTAATGTGACTGGTAATGTAAGCTACAGTCCTCTGTGGTATTATGGGTAAACACTGTGGTAGACTGCTAACTGGTGAGTGAAATGTTTTGACACCTGCTTAGGTGTCGGGTAATACATTCTGAATTTGAAAGCAATGAAATGCTAATGTGTGCAACAAAGCTGATCATTTGTTATCAGAGGGTCAATAAGCATGTAATGATAAAGATTTTTTTCCATTGGTACCAAAATAAAATTTGAAGCTACATAGTTAATATTTTATATTAAGAGTGGCTCAAATGTTTAATTGTACATTTGCATATTCCAGGGACAGCTCAAATGTTTAGCTTATTTTCTTCCACTTGAATATTTGCAGTCCACTCCCAGTTTTTCCAATGATTCCAACAAGAGATAAATGCTGTAATACGATACCCTTCTCCCGAGTTCTATTATCCTTTTTTAACATCTGTGATTCTGTAGTCTAACCACTCTCACAGCAGCAGGCAGCTTTTTTTATGAAAAAGCTTTGATAAATTCACTTTACCAGGCACTTAGCAGCAAAGAGACAAAGCTACTAGCTGGAGAAGACAGAGACAAAAAGATGAGCCAAAAGAAGAATGACTACTGAACTTCGATTAGTCTAATAGCCAGAGGGGCAACTCCCTACAAATCACTGCTAATGCTTCTCTGTGCTTGTCTGATATTTAAATAAACAACTGTTTGCTAAAATGTTCACTGCACTTCTTTTTCCAGCCATTCCCTTATTCACAATGGGTCACCACAGTAGATAGAGCCACATATTAGAATGACGCTTATTTTAATGCATCTCTACTGGGGATTTGTTCCTCCTCCTGGTCTCAAACCAGGCATTTTGTGTTAATCTAATGTGTTAGCTACTCCTGTTTTATAAAGTAATAAAATACCGGATGTACACCAGCTTACTTAGCTCCCCTAAGTGATCAAAAGTTAGCTAATCCCGCTTTAACCTTATATCTGAAATTTGAAAATTCTTGCTTTGCTATGCTATAAATATAAATGTAATACATATATATAACACATATAAATATAAAAGTTTATCAAATCTTCTCTGACAAGCTAACATTGTCAAGGTTTTTGGCTTATAACTATTAAACTCTAACTATTTATTTTTAGTGATTATCCTTCCTCCATACCTGTATGACTATGATAAAAAAAAATTCACACAGACACGAATCACACTCATTCCTGTTTATTTCAGGCTGAATTTTGATCTCATTATGTTCAATATCTTGATCAAAGTTTAGCTCCACCCACTTTCGACATGAGCATCTAATGACCCAGAATTCAAAACACCCTTTCAGGTTGTCAGGGCTTTCAAATAAATAGCAGTGAACTTTAACCCGGTGCTATTTGAGCCTGGTCTGCTGTACCCAGAGCTGCTGGTTGTGTTTCTGGACCTAATCAGTGAGTGATGTACAGCTGGGGCACTAGGTGAATACACTTAACAAGCTACTGGGATGGTTGTGCAATCTGAGGAAAAACGTGCAAATCAAACAGGCATATCTACCCATATATCTTATTAAAATTTTAATATGACCTTTGTTTGTGTAATTTTTGTTTTTGTTTGTTTGTTTTTTGCAAATCAGTGAAAATCCCTCGCATTCTTTTAAAGGAATCCCTGCATGTCTGCGTCTCACCATATGCTTTAACGTAACCACTTGAGGGCACTAAATTGAAATTCCTAATGCTGTACATACTTGCTTTCACTATGCTGAAATATTCAAATCTGTCCAACACAGAAGTGTAATAAATAAATCACTTATTTTAATTTCATTATGGTTTGAAATTATGAAATATGAGAGGTGTGGCTGCTTCTGCTGATCAGTGGGTGCTAGGCCTTACGACCATGTTGGTGCTTTTAGTACCTGTTCTATCAGTTTTGGGTTTTTTTGATAAATCATGCATCTTTCTATGCAGGTAGCTGACCAGACTGTTCAAGATGTCTGTGCTCGAGTTGGTGAGTAAAATTCTAGCATTTTATTACGGATAACTTTGTTTGTGCTCGCTTTGTCTGTGATCAGCTCTAGCCCCACAAAACTAAAATGGTAATGGCCACGATTGAGGCCCGAATCAGTGGCTGGCATGCAGTTTTTATATGAATGGCTGTCTATGCTCTCACTCAGTTATATGCAAGGCATTGTGATGAGTGCATAAACACCTGAAGTATATAAAATACGTGTTTTAAGCATACTGCATTGCTGACATATGCTAATTTTGTCCTTAATAAAAATGTGCAAAACGTAGGCAGATATTCTAGAAAATAACATTTAGGTGGACGAGCTCAAAAGTGTAATGGGTTTAGTGATTGTAATTCATCCAGATCTATGATGGTCATCTTGATATTAGGGTAGATAAAATGTACCTTATTGGAGCTTCAGGCTGTAGCCTGGACAAATCATTGTGGTCAGCTGGGACGGTTCACTGGCTGAATGGGTGAAGCTCTCAACACTTGACCCTCTCCTTGGGATCACTGCAGGGTCCTCAACCCCAGGAAGGGCAAGAAAAAAAAAAACGGTGTCAGTATCATGTAGTGTGAGATGCCATGTCCAATAACAACGAACAACATAACATCATTTAACCTTTACAACACTTGTATTGATCCATCTGGTTGTTATCACACTGCGATCACAGCTCAGGGCTTGGCTCAGCTCAGCTTCAGGGGCTGTTTGAATCCACCCCACAATATTACTAGAAGACAAAGAGAGCTAGCCCTTCTGTTTTTTTGTGTTTTTTAACCCTGTCCTTGGACCATCCTTCTCCCCAGACCACTTTGTCTGTGGAACAGCGGGAAGATGTGTAACTGGCTGTTTCTCTGCGATGACTAAATATACAATGGGAGGTATGAGATAAAATCTTGGCACACTGGAGCAGAATGATTAAGAAAACACCCACACAATCCCCCTGATGATTTTCCAGTGATGCAAGAGTCTCTACAGTCACTGTGAACATGTAAAGATGCATTTATTTACTTCTCGGAAGATTTGATTCACAATAACTTAAGTGTTTTTCGTCTATATTATAATATTCCCATAATAGATGCAGCTTCAGAGAGCATATCAATGAAGATGCTGATTGATATTTGTATACTTTACCTGTTTAAACATGCAGTCTCAATTAAAACAGAAAGTAGAGCAAAAAAAACACTGACTTACTTTGAAGTATAGCATTATAACATAGGCTGGAGCTGAAAGAAGTTGACTCCCTGCCTCAGGAGACACGCACCCAGATGGATTCACATACACCCAGATGGCCTGAGTTGTCAGGCTGTTCTGTTGAAAGCTGTTGCTCAGTTCACCTTATTGGATTTATCTTCTACTTGTAAAATTTGAGCCCTGTACTGCATCAGTGAATGTTTTGTTGTTTTTCGTGTACAGCAGTTTATAGTCAATGTCGCTATCAAAGAAAAAATCAGTGGGTTTGATTGCACTAACATTGACAGTAGCGATATCCAACACAAGGCGCAAACATATAGACTGTATTAAAAATATTTTTTTTCCCAGCTAGAAGCAGGGCTGAGAAATTATTGAGGCCCAACATTTTTACCTTAACATATCATGTTTAAGGTGTAGCACCTGTGTACCATTGACCAGAGGGAAATACTACACTTCTGAAGAAACCAGGTCCCAGAGCTGCACTAACAAAAGCAGAAATTATGAAACTTTAGTTTGTACGGCTCATTTCCAGGACATACAGAAACACAGAAGATGACTGCTGTGAAGATGATTATTATGCGTATAAAGCAATGAAATAAGACAAAATACTTGAAATGAAAACGGTGCAAGAGGCATAGTGCCTAAAGCTAACTATCATTTCTGATGTGGCATGTGTCAAACTAACCATATAAACACAAACCAATCAGAGGCACTGCAGGGTGGACAATAATTTCAGTGTCCCGTAGAGTCTTTTCAAAGTTAAAGCTATCTGAAGAATCACATATTGACTCACACCTATTTTTACTCTTGGCTTGAAAAAAAAGGGGAGGTCCAGAGCTATGTGACCTCATGGTTGGTTGTTGATGGCTAGAAGTGACCCTGTTTGGATAAGAAGGTGGAATGCACAATTATTAGCTGCTGCCACCCTTCTTCTGCTTTCTGTTCTCTTTTTATGTTGCAGCAGCAAACAGACACATAGTATAGCAAACTTAAGTATTATTACAATTTTACAAAAACATTACAAAAACATTTACCTCCTTACAACTGCTACAATTGCCTTGAAGCGAGAAACAGCGATAGAGATTGAGACAATTCTTTGTACCGGGCTTTGGTTTATTGCCCGGTGCTAACTATGCCACCTGGCATGGTGGTTAGCACTATTGTTAGGGGTGGCTGTAGCTCAGGAGATGGAGCAGGTCATCTACTGACCGGAAGATTAGTGGTCTCCTGGCCCCTCCGTTCTGCATGCCAAGCATGGGCAAGATACTAACCCCAAGTTGCTCTCCGATGCATCCATCCATTGGAGTATGAATGCTAGCTTGTAAGTATTCAAAGCTTAGAAGAAAGTGCTTGTGTGATTGGGTGAATGTGGCATGTTGTATAGTGTGCTTTAAGTACTCCTGGAGAATAGAAAGAATCACTCCATTTACCATTTACAGCACGAAGGTTCAATTCCACCATCAGGCCAGGGTCTTTCTGTGTGGAGTTTGCATGTTCTCCCAGTGTTTGCGTGGGTTGTCTCCGGGTACTCTGCCTTCCTCCTACAGTCCAAAGATGCATGCAG
>VUQR01011099.1:4954-22779 GCA_015108515.1 Hemichromis elongatus | reverse complement strand
AGCAGCAAAACAGGACACATTGAACATCTTTTCAACAAGATAGACAATTTACATCATTGTAATGTCACAAAACGGCTGTGTGCAGGCAGGAAAAGGACCCAAACGCAAAACTCACCGAGACAAACGTGAACTCAAAACACTGCTTTATTGCAGGCATGGGGATAAAGCAAAGTACAAAACTAAACTGGGAAACTAATAACAAACACATGGAAGATACAAGGCACATAACACGCAGCTATGATGGAGGACGTGACACTGACAAAGAGAAACACGGGGCTTAAATAACCTGAGGGATAACGAGGGGAATGAGACATAGGAGGAGAGCACAGCTGGGAGTGATTAGGCAGGACGACACAAGGGAAGCAAAACTAGAAACACTGACATGAGACACAGACCTTCAAAGTAAAACAGGAAACACACTGACTGAACTTAGACATGTAAACTTAACAGACTGGGGAGCCGGAAGACATAGGTTTTTGTGTGATGGCTTTCCTGTGTTCAGTGTAGTGTCTATTGTGCTTTTCAGGTCCCTAAGAACTAAATCCCTGACAACCATAACTGAAACCTTGGGAAATAATAAAGCAGTACAAACAAGGACTCGGAACATAAACCATAATATAAGAAATACAATAACTCAAAATTGAGTTATTGTGAATGGTAGATAGAAAGCACTTAAAAGAAATTGTGCTTGTGTGAATGGGTGTGATTGGGTGAATGCATTAGTTGTATAAGCGCTTTGAGTGCTCAGACAGAGTAGAAAAGCACTATATAAGAACCATTCCATTTACCATTTACCAAAATGCTGGGTCACAAAGACCCAGAACCGTGACAGATCCTTCTTTAGCCTCCAGGGGCCATTGAAGGAGCCGCAGTTTTTGGAAGTTTTACATTGGCTTCATTCTGCCACCTGCTACCTGATACCTCCATTACCTGCTCACAGCAGATGGCCACCTCTTCCTGAGCTTGATCCTGCACAGGTGTCGTCCTGTTTAAAGGGAGTATTTCCTTCCCGCTGTCACCAGGTGCTTGCTCTGTATTATTGTGGGGTCTTTATATCTCTTGCGATTTGGCACTATAAATATGAAGCTGAACTGAACTGAATTTCAACCGTGGAGGGTGTTGTTGATGTCTTAAACCCTAAAAATCTGAGATTTTACTTTTGCAAGACAAATATGTGAAAGATAAATATCACAAACCTGACTTCAAGTCACTGTAGTGCAAAGACTTGTAGTGATTGTAGAGCAAAACAAAGTGGTGTTGCCATAACCTTCCAGTGAAGTATTTGTATTGAGAATTGTGTAAGTCCACAGGTTGGAAAAATCTATCTGAAAATGCTTGAGATCAAGCAGTGGTTAGAATTTAAAAGGACTGTCGGCCGTGCTCAGTTTGGCCTGAGAAGTCTTTAAATCTGGTGGCTGGAGCCATCCGTCTTTGTCCACAGCCACAACAAGAGAAAGATAGATGCGTTCAATAAATGCGGTCTTGAGAAATCTGCTGGTAATGATTAAGAGTGATGAATGGGGACGCGGGATTTTTTTTGCAGGATAGCGTTTCGTGTGGCATCCATTATATCATCAATGGTGAAAATGGCCTCTTCAAAGCACAAGGTGGCAACAGCTAACGAAATCTCGAAAACTCTTGCCACATTTCTACATGCGCCTTTGAAGCAGGCAGATAGAATGTTGTCTTTGAAACTATTATCTATTATATATATATATATATAAATAAAAAAAAAACCTTCACTCACAATAATAGGAGCGCTCTGATAAATGTTTCATTGAGTGAAAGAAAATCTTTTAGAGGCAATTAGGCAACAATTTGTCCCATTCTTGGGATTAAAACCCTGTTACCTAGACCCTGATAATTAGCAAGTGAACTAGTTATCACAGAGGTTTAATGCAAAATGCATGGGGCAGATGAGAGCGTCTGTCTTTTTTAGCTCAGCTCATTTCCCCTGCATATAATCAGATGCTACAAAAATGGGGCTAACTCTAAATAAAGCTATGCATGAAAAAAAACCCACTTTGGATTCCCTTCGATCGTTGAGGAGGACTCTTTGTTGTGGAGCACAGATGCCTATAGGCACCGCGTTTGTCACATAGTTACTGTGTTCTCCTCCAAGATATCCGCCATCTCTGAAGAGGGACCAAACCAAGCTGTCACACCTCCAGAGAAAGCACACTACCTGTAGTGCTTCAAAGACAGTTCTCTGCTTAGATACGAGTTGACTTTTAATGTACTTTAATGCTGATGCTCTCTCTCTCTCTCTCTTTTTTTTTTAGTTTTTATCCAAAAACTTGTTCGGTTGCTTTGATATTAAAGTGCATTTGATTGTCACTCTTTTATTGAATGTTGTTGGAAATTCATTGATCTTTGCACCGTGCAACATGAAAGTAATCTGTCTACATAAGAATGGGCCCCTCGGGTTTTTGAAAGCGCTCAATTTTTTTGATTCTTTTAGAGAGGTTTCAGAAAACATATGCCCTGCTTCAGCCTTTAGGGGAAAGGCAACGCTTTGTTGGGGACATATTAATTCTCCAGCCACATAGCTGGGCCTGATTGATTCAAAGTCTATTCTTAGTTGGCATTTAGCTTAGTGCTAAATGATTTTCAGCTCAAACTGTCTCTGTCTCCGACCTCTCTCCCCCCTGCTACCCCTCCCCCTCCCTGCATTTCTCCTTCAGTGGCTTTTCTCCCTCCATCTTTTCTCCGTCTTCAGTGTTCTCCTGCATCTCTCTGTCTTGCTCCCTAATTAAATCTCTTTCCCTTTTCCTTTCTCTTCCCTCTCCTCCCTCCGTCACGTCTAATTCCTCGGTGGAAAAAGCCATGGCTCCCATTCTGACTGGTTGAGAACAGCTGCCGCTCCAATCTACCCAGGCATGGATAGACCTCGTTACGGAGACAGGCCATACTTATTCCTCGTATCCTTTTAGAACTTTAAGGCAAAACACTTTTTCAAGTCAGTTTTGCTCGATCGCTTAAGTTAAGAGGACAAGGATATAGAGAGTGACGTTTTCACAGAGTGTGCCCTTTTTTGTCACATTTTGAATAGCTTGATGTATTGTAGAGGGTCACAGATTGTTTTGGCACACCCGTTTTTCTGTATATTCCACAGCCTCTTTGGTAAATGAGCTGTGCTGCTAAGAATGAATGCTGCAATATGATACATTAGCAGGAGATAATGGCGCTGAGGCCATAGCCTTACTGAAAAGTTGAAAACATTTAGCTTACTGGAGATTTCCTCATTTGAATACCAGATTTTTCCTGGATTGTGAGTAACATGAAATATTATACAACTATATAAACATCTCCAGGGTCACATGATGTAAAATTTGAACATCATAAAGTTATGCAGGCCACGTCTTACTATGAGGAACACGCATCAGAGCACAAGCGCTAGATGTGGTGTGAGCGGAGCTGTGGCAGAATGCGACTTCTCTTCTTCATTGTTCCAGTAAAGCCACGTCATTCCATCTAACGGCCAGCAGGGGGCAGAAAAGAAGTCCAGCTGTTTGGAAGTCTACAGGAAAACATCTTGAGCTTACTCTGTGCCCTCAGTAAACGCTTCTGGGATGAATCTATGATATCTGTCCATAATTTGAAGTCTTACATCCAACATGATTGGATGGATATCAACAATTTCTTGATAAGAAAAAAAAAAAAAGCAGGATGAAGCTTTAAAGAAGGTGTACCTTCTAAAGGTTGAGATCACATGAGAGTTTAGCGTCCCTTAGTTTCTAAGTCAGCTCCGCCCCTCGCTCACCAAAATTGCGAGACCAAAAACACTCCTCAGTGACTGTGGTCATCTCTACTACACCATCCGGCGCATACCACAGGGACGCGGAAGGTTACCTTTCGCGTTCCCACGGGACGCGTCGGGACGTGACATATCGTTGGTATGTTACGCATCGTGAATGAGAACAGTCTCTATATACAGTCTGTGTTTTAAACAGAAGTTGATAAAACTGCTGTTTGGTGCCAGAGGAAACTGGGATCAGTCTATAGCCCTCATCTTCTATACATATACATGGAAATGCATCCCACATTTGTTCTGGGTCTGGAATGGCTAGCGATTGTTGTCCTTCCAAAAGTGCCTTACTTTAGCATGATTAAAAAGCAGTTTAATTCCCAAATCAGCATTTCTTTACTGAACGCACAAAGTTTAGGTTGACCATGTGCCAGAAAGGAGGTGGTCAGAAAACAGTGAAGCTATTGACGCTTGTGTGAAAATAACAGGAATGAAACTAAGTAAATCTTACAATTGCCATGTTACACATGAGCTACAGAGGTACTAAAGTAAACTGAGAATAGCCTCCTGTTGCCGCTCTACTTGGCAGGGGTACAGATATGCAGTGATGCATGTCATGGGTCAGCACAGTTATCCTCTAGTGGGAGGTTGTTGCTGGGGGGAATGCAGATGATCATGACTCTGTACCACTCTGCTATGGACATTATAGCATGGCAAACTTTGCTATTCAGAGTCATTAGAAATTGGGTTTAATAGCATGTTGACGAAGGAGAGCACACGTTAGTTACCAGCTGGAGGTTGAGTGTAAATGTCAGACATAGCTCTGAAGCAGTATAGTCATTCATTTTGCTGATACTTCTTAGAAAGCATCTGGCTCTGTTAGTCCTGCTCCTGCTTCTACTTGCTGGAGTAACAAAGGCTTACCAAAGGCACAGAGCACCTATCTGAATCTGAATCTGGGTTCCCAGATGTTGTTCCCAGATGTTCCCTCTGCATCTGCACTGCAAAAACTCAAAATCTTACCAAGTATATTTGTCTTATTTATAGTTGAAATTATATCATTACACTTAAAATAAGACACATTTAGCTACAAAGTAGCATTTCAGTGAGATATATGAACTTGTTTTTAGAATTTTCACTTGTTCCACTGGCAGATTTTTGCACTTTCAAGCAGAAAATATCTTGTATTATGTGAAAAATGAACTGAAATGCTACTTTGTAGCTAAATGTGTCTTATTTTAAGGTTAATGAGATATTTTGACTAGAATAAGATAAATATACTTGGTAAGATTTTGACTTTTTGCAGTGTGGGAACAACAGCTAAAAACAACAGCTGTTCCTGACCGGCAGATAAAATACATTAAAGCTAATAAACGGTAATACTTGATGGGTTCTGCATTATATGGAAGGCAACAGATTAAGTCTAATCCTGAAATGCACACTTCGGTACTAAGTAACTGATCACAACATCTGATTTAATGTTTAAAAATTGGATAATGAGACAGACAAAAATATACAGCTTAGTGCAAATTTTGGTATTTTAAAAACTCAAAACAATAAATACTACATATAAATTACACGATTACAAAATAATAAATCTAAGCAGATAATAAATCTAACAGTGACATATACGATGTTACTTTACTTCTCCAAATGGCAAAACAGGGTGAGCAGATACAGCAAACATGTCTCACTTTGACATAAACTCTAGGTTTGTGTCTGTCGCAGGCATTTTTGGTTAAAACGTGTTTATCTTTCATTCACTGAAGTGACTCACACTGAGTAGAGTGGCCAGAAATTTTTCTCAAGTAAGAGTAGTGATAAATAATAATAAAATAACTCAAGTAAAAGTAAAAAGTAGAGTGTAGTAATACTACTCTGTTCAATTTAGGGCCTCATATGATGTCACAACTACACTATCAGGTCAAATGCACTGTGGGTAATACATGCACATGGATGTTTGGTTCTGTTGCATCATTACCTGTTTGCCATGTTTCGTGAACTACAATATAAAGCAATGCAAAGTTACATCTGTACAGAACAGCACAGAAACAACCTGTTTCTGCTCTTTGGATCACTGAAAACTGTAATCAGTGATGGGAACTATAACTAGGCTTCCTATAAATATAAATATGCATCAAACCTCTGAGGCCATAATACAAAAACAGAAAGTTCTCCTTTCCTCCCTTTTCCTGCCAACATGGCGAAAGTGCAGCATAGATTCTGGCCCGAGGCAGCAGGCTACATGATGTGTACGATATAAAGGCAGGGAACACTCTTATGCAATTCATCATCGACCTCTTGCTTCTTGTGGAAACGTGTGGGGCTTTGAAAGGTCATTTTCCAGTTAGATTGAGGAGGTTGCCGCTAATATCGCTCTCCCTGTTAAATGGCAGCCGGCCTCAAACCGGAATGGACTCTGTTGATATTTAGCCGAGACGCAGAGTCATTACCAGGTCAAGGTCAACCACAAACAAGAGCACACGCGTGCTCGTGCACGCACACACACACACACGCACAGAGCATCATTCAGGTGGAACAAACCTCAGCCAAGTGTGCATATGATTAAGTATTATTTTAATTTGAGTGAAAATTGCCGGTGATAACAGGAGGTGGAGCTCCTGCCTGTAAGAGTTAGAAAAAAAACATGAGCCTATAAATCTCATTATAAATCCATGAGCCTTTTACCTGGATATTTAATACATGTGCTTACCGTGGCCATTGGCTTCATGTTAATTATAACAAGAGTACTTCCTACACTGTCTGTTTGTAATTTATGCAGCCCACTAGTGCTGTCCACTTTTATATAGGTCATTGTGAGGGGCTGATTTATGAACGCTCCAAGCAAAACGTCTTATCTGTCCACTTTTATACCTCCATTAGATCCTCGTTGGGTGTTATTGATGGCTCTGCAGTGATTCGTCATTTATGTCACTGTTTCTGACACAAGTCTTCCAGATGAAAATCTTGGATGCAACATCTCCCCTTCCTCTAAACAGCCCACCGAGCTGCCTCCCCTCCTCGGCCTCACCCTTTTTCCTCTTTACTGGCTTACAATAATCCAAGGAGATAACATTTCCTGGATAATAGCAGATTTAATGTCCAAAAGCAATATCCAACGCTGGTGTGGCCTGCCAACATAGAAACAGCTGGTGGATAAACTTGAAATCCTAAATGCATCCTGCGCTGGTCGCTTGACAATCCATTTCTATGATTAACAGAAAGGTTTACTTTAATTGCACTCATTCAGTGGAATGAATGGCAAAACGTCATTGATTTTTATGATTTCACTTGTGTTTGAACCTTTTCTTTCCATTGCTGTTTTTTTGTCTTTAGTGATTTTGCCATTATTTATGACCTGGGTGACGAGGAAATTAGTGCTTGATTCACAAGTGTGGCTTTGTTAAAACTAAAGTGGTAATTAATGCTGTACAAAGGCTCAAAAGCTTCAAGCAGCTAGGCAGCATTTGATTAAGAAGAGAGAGCTGTCGGTGACTGGATCCTCACAGAATTCACCACTATTCTGATTCCACGCTGCTGCTTCTTTCAACTAGTGGATGAATAAAGACAATCCAACAGACTTCAAACTACTTATACTCATTATAAACCTGCAGTTTTTCTGCCCCAAACCTTGCATGTATTTTAGGACATTGTTGTACGTGCATCGGTATGAAAATGAGGTGCAAGGATGATGGTAATGGTTAGGTTATGTTTATCAAGTCAACGGGTATTCTTTAGAACAAATCTTATGTTTCAGGACTGATTCAAAGTTTCCAATTGTCATGCGTCTCAGACTGTAGACCGCTCAAAGCAGATATCACATAAGTGCAGGTGAGTGACTTTAATTAGTCCAACATATAGACTGTACTCCCAAAGTTCTATCAGCATCTCAAATGTCCCACCAGAGGAGAGAACACTCTGGATCAGGGGTGTCAAACTCACTTGCACAGGGGGCCAAAACTCAAGGCACACTTTAGGTCAACAGGGTTCAACAGGGAAAGTGAGACAAGGTGCACTGGTGCATTTGTGACAACTTCACTTGAAATGCCTTCACCGCGTCATACGTGCCATGTCCATGAACTGACAGATTTCCTTGCTGAGCTCAAAAACTCCAAGAACTTTACCCCAACTCACCTAACAGACCTCTGTATGATAATGAATGTCGGCAAACTCTGAATCTATGTCTCGCATAAAAGACTGAAACGGACGGTAATTTAAACCTTTAGCTCGGATCAAATTGACGGTTTGCGTTACGGTGCTCATTACATGCTCCATGTTTAGGACTTAAGCTCACAGTGTTTCCTGGTGTATGATGCAGTTTGCTTTTAACTCACTGGTACAGTTCTCCTCCTGCATCTTTACTCGCATCCTGCCGACTGGTCCACTTGTTTCACCGCACAACACCGGCGCTCCATCGGTTGTAAGCCCAACAAGTTTGTCCCAGGGCAGTTTCATGTCGGTTACATACATTTCTGCTCAGGCTCACATTTGCCAAAGACGTGGCACACCTTCATCGTGCAGCTCTTCAGAAACTCTCCCTCGGTAAATGTCCGGGCTGGTTTGGCTCCTCTGCTACAATCAAACTTGCTTTGACAACAGCTTCACTTTGTGATTTTGCTCTGGTGACAAACGTCTGCTGAAATGTCAGATTCTTCTTTAGCTCTTCTACTTTCTGTACTTTCTGCTCTGCATTTAGTTTTTTCAACGTATCCTCATGTTTTGTCTCCTAGTGCCGTCTTACATTAAATTCCTTAATTACAGCCACATTAGCTCCACGGGTTTACCAGCCATGTCTGTAAACATATATTCAGTCTCCCACGGGGGCTGAAAGGCTCTGTTTTCAGAATCAACTTTTCCCTTCTCCATTGTGAGGGGCTACCACTTGATTGAGACGGGAACATTCCCAAGTAACCTAGCGTTAGGCTAGGAGGCTGCAGCCTCTGCATTATGGGATCTGCAGTTTCTGTGTTATTGGTGCCTCATATCGCCGGGCCATGCATATAAAAATAATAATACATCTATATAAAATGATCTCGCGGGCCAGATATAAATGTACGCCGGGCCAGATGTTGCCTGTGCTGCTTCACAGGTGAATTATGCACCCTAGGATCCTTCCTTTTCCATGCCAAGCAGAGACCTTAGAACCAGAACACACCTACCCATCCATTCATCCACTGAATAAGTGGATGGGTGGAGGTTCTGCAGGGTAGTTAGAATGCAAGTTTACTTGGTGGAAACAATATTGATATTCTAAGAACATCAGAAAAAAATAGACGATCTATTACTGATTTTGCTTCAAACAGAGGGGTAAATGTGAATAATTTTAATGTGAATTATTTATTCAAGACATTAACCCATTAAATACCAGAATATAGTGCTAATGCAATTATTACTGATCACATCTCAGTAGTGACAAATCTAAATCTTAGAAGAAAGTGAACATTTTATTTCCCTTGCCCCCTTTGTTCCAAACAGTTCCCGGTCGTTTAAAGGAGAATTACTGACAATTTGACAAATAATTTTTAATTGAAAATGATTTGAAGGGGATACTTTCTTAAGCTCAGAGTTACTGTATTAAATATTAATTCCGTTATTACTAATTTGTGGCAAATTGTTGACGGAGCAGCAGAAGAGTAAATCAATATGAAAAAAGTCAGGGACATGACTTTTCATGACTTTTCAAACTCAATGTTTCCTGCTGTCGGGAGTGTAGATAACTGCTACAATGGCATCTGTCTTTTTTAAATTTCCATTTTGAAATCTATATATGAATTGCATGCCTAAATATGCTCGACACTTAACTTGTGTGTGTGTGTATATACACATATACATATAGAGATATAGAGATATAGAGATATAGATATAGATATAGATATATAGATAGATATAGATAGATAGAGATAGAGATATATAGATAGATATAGATATAGATATAGATAGATATATAGATATACTGTATATAGATATATAGATATATATATAGAGAGAGATAGAGATAGAGATAGAGATAGAGATAGATATAGAGATAGATAGATAGATAGATAGATAGATATATCACATATACACAGTCATTGTGATGTAATTGTGTTCAGGCAACCTACAACTATAACCTTACAAAGTACAAAACTAATCAGTCTTCCAAGACAGTTTTTTTACCCTCCTTTTAATGTCGTCCTTTGAGGCTCCAAATGAAACCACTTGTGGTGCGCAGTGATGTAGCTGCAGCTGAAATGATGCAAAATGAAATTGCAGACAAATCTCATTACAAATGCAAATGCAAAAAGAATTTTGTGGCCTTACTACAGAGCCAGTACACACAATATACAAAATATATTTTATTTTAGACCAATTTGAATATTTGGATTTTTTTCTCCTACCTGTGTATGTAAATTTGTCTAATTTATGATTTAAAATACAAACTGTTATGAAAAAGTAAAAATAGGTAAAGCAGTAATGTAGGGCCATCTCGGTAATGATCAAAGCCACCATACGTAGTCAGCTGATAGTCTAATTTAATTTAATGTGCCAACAGATCTGGCATAGAAATACTAAAGAAATGTACTTTCAATTAATGCATATAGTGTATTATTTTAATGCGTTTTGGGGCATGTTTCCCTGTGCATTCTGCACCCTTGTCCCTGTTATATAGACACTACTGTAGAAGCTAAATCATACAGAATCGTCATGCAGTTATTACAAATGTTGGCAATGGACTTGAAATGTTAAGTGCTTTTTTTTCTTAGAAATATTTAATAAGTGGATGGATAAGTTTGATTTTAATACAAGTTAAACAAGTTAATATAGTGACAATGAAAAAATCCAAACATGATAAAAAAAAGTGTAATTTATGTAATTTATATATTTTATAATGTTGTGGTAAAAGGAAGATTGCACAGTAAGAACAAGAAAACTTTGACCTGGTGGTTATGGCAGTATACATCTGAGGCCCAAAGCTTTACAACAGCTATTCACAGTCCTTGTTTCCCACGTTTAACATCTACTGAGGCTGTTGATAAATCTGTAATTTGTATGGCTCATGAGTCACAACAGTGTTTCTTCAACCATATACACCCCTGCCCACTTTTTGGCTGCACTGACATTAAATGTTCCTTGCAGGCAAAACAGGAAAAAAAACACAATGTATTTTTTAAATAAATAAAAAAAAGCTGGATTATTCTGTACCCTCAAAACAGAAAAAGCACATCCAAAGTGCCAGACTTCTTATTTCTGTGAGAAGGTTGAGAGAGCAGCAGCAGGTGCTTAACACTTCTATTTAGATAAGTCAGTGTTTTACATGAGGGTGGCCTGAATGTGCACTTTTTGCATGGAAACTACTTATGAAAAAAAAATAAAAATCAGGGTCTAAACTGTTTTGATTCTTTGTTGTGGGAATAATCTGTGACTCAATGTAAGCCTTAATGAGAGCAACTGTGAACCCAAGCAGCACCCTCCAGGGCTGAAATATGAATGCAGTGAGAAAGTGCCAAAAACCTCACTTCCTCAAGTGGCCACTTGAGGCTGAATCCAAAATTGAGTCAACCCCTGTGGACTCCCACGGCCACCTTTATGACTAAAAAATACAACCTGATACAGAGAACAGTTTTAGTTTCTACAGCCTACTTCCACCTTCATCACAAATGCTTTTTTTTAAATGTATATAACAAATAATATTTCCTGCTATGCTGCTAATTATACATTTCCAAAGAGGCTGTGCACTAGTTTTAGTGATTGAATTCTGCTTTTTCTAGTTCTTCTAGTATCTGGTAGAGTATCCTTGTTTCCACCTCTTTCCTTTTAGGAGGAATTTCAAAACACTAAGATGGCATCAGCAAAATGCTCGGGGCTTCATGATTTTCCTAGTATAGTAAGTATTCATTAATCTGCTGTCATATCCATATGAACTTGAGTGACAGCTCATGTTAAATCAACAGAGTTTAATATGCCATCGACCCACCAGACTGGTCACAGTACCGCGATGGGATTCACTGACCCAACATTCACACTCTGATGAACGCATCAGAAGCACCTCGGGGCTCAGTATCTTGCCCAAGGATACCAGCCAGGCAGGGATTGAACCACCGACCTTCTGCTACCCCAGACAACAGTCAGATTGTTTTTTGTGGTAAGGCTCCATTTGTCAAAACTGAGCTAAATTTTGCATGAGACCCACCTGCTTAGCATAGACAGGAAGAAAAACAGAAAAAAATAGTACAAGGTTTTCTCAAATGTCTGTTGTAAGTTTAGCAAGAAGTAAAATATTATAGATTATTGAAGTCCTGTCTAAGTCTAGAGTACAGGGAGCCTAAAGATGCAGGAAGTCTGAGCCTGCTGGGTAAAATTCCTGGTTGGAAAATTGCAGTCATATGAGTGATTCGCTGTGCCCTGTTTGCTAACCCCATCATGAAGAGTAGCAATGGAGAGGTGAGGACTCAGAGGATGCTGCATGATGCTGGAGACTGAATAACAAGCGAGCTTTTATTAGCTGATAAAGTCCAAAATCAGTAAAGTACAAAAAGTAAACCTGAAGTCTGCAGACCTTCAAAAAAGGTAAAGAAATTAATTAAAGCAACACACGAGGGAACTAATACAGACAATGCAACAAAGAGGAACACAGGACTGTACATACACAAACGGCTGACATGACACAGATAGGGAATAAGACACAGGTACACGTACTTAACACAGGTGAGTCAGTCACACAGGAAGGAAACGAGACACAAGAGAAAACCAACTATCAAAGTAAAATGAGCAAACAGCTGAAACAAGGAGACATGAAGCATGACAGGCAAACAGTAAACATCAATGAAGTGAATCAAGGAGAACATAGAAGGACAAGACAAAACAAAGAGTGGGCAGGAAACAGGGAAACCATAAAGCCATAAAGTGTAGATTCACCTAAATGACCAGAAATATAATTTACTATTGGAATAATAGAAAAATCCTTGGAACTTGGAAAAAAAAATGAAACAGAAATCCAAACAATTCAAAACCCAGTTCATTCAGGGGAAATTCTCACGAGCAGATGGGCGGGGCTTCAACATGCACCTGTAAGCAGAATTAGAAGCTTAGTAATACTACTAGTAGTAGTACTTTGTATGAAAGCGCTTTATAAATAAAGATATTATTATTATTATTATTATTCTACACTGTGTGCATCTTCTGGGTAATTAAGTTAAATCCAAAGACAGAATTCATGCACATGCTATAATTATAAATTCAGCATTGCGAGTAAAAGTCAAGTTCAGTGTGTTCTCACATAAAACCCATAATGCTAAATCTGGTGCGGGCATCATGGTGCTTTTAGCTTTGAAGTGTTCCAGTTTCGACCTTCCTCTTGGCTCGTTCCCTTCTGTGTGACTTTCCTGTAGCTCTGTGGGTTCCTTCTGGCTCCTCCCAAATGTCCAAAGACTCATTAGGTTAATCATTTTAAATTGGCTGTAAGGGAATCTTTTTCTGTGGTCTTCTGATGGACTGGCACCGTGGGGCTCCTCTGACCATTGGGATAAGTTGGATAAATGTTTAGTAATATGGAAAGATGGATAATTGATACATTTTTTATTTTGTCCCTATAAGAGCTATAACAATCTTTTGACTCCGACATGCATACTGACAAAAGAAGCAAATACCTTGATGTTACATGTGGTGACTGCCTTGATTTCCTGTTTTCTCCTGCGCTTCAACTTTAACCGTTGTGTGATTTTAGTTGCAAAGCAACACGAAGCCTTCTGGCAGCGACCGAGCTCGACAGTTTAGGCTGACAGATTGGACGAAGGGCAACGCGGTCAATCAAAGGCCACCTTTCCTCTCTCGGCTCTTGCTTTGGGGTCTTCCTGACGGTAATTCTCTGATTTGACTTTGATGTACCAATTTGTGCCTGATGAATAATTGTCTGGTTTGCTGATAACTTGTGGGAGTCAAGTGTATTCTGGTGGCACTCAATGCAAATAGGAGATATTTGGGTCCTTCAAATCACGACAGTAGCCCCTCTGCATTTGCCTTCCCGTTCCGTGAGTAAACTGACCAATTAGCTGTGTTTGAAGAAGCCATTTTTGATTAGAGCAATCAGTAAACAGCATGGCCTCTCGTTGATTGTCCCCCTGATTAGATGAGTTGTCACTTGAGAAGTTGTTGGAGATTTTAATTTATGGCCTTATATCACTGGAAAGTATGGTAATTACCTAATCCATTCTCCACAGCTCAGCACTTGGATCCATACTGTTACTGTTGACGACCTCATCTTTTCCTCCTAAAGTTTCTTAAGTAGTCTCTGAATTGACTGAATCAAGCAAATAGGGCCGACACCATTTAGATGCAGATGGACAGCATTCATGTCAGTGTGATAGCATCAGAATCAAAAGTAAAGGCCAAGCAATTCAAACAAATACACAGGAAACTCTAAGATATAGTTTTTAAAATATTTTTTCATGTTGCATTTTGTCATTGTTATATTTAACTCCTGTCTTCATTAGGAACCGGTACACGGTACTCATGAGTTACCACCGAATAATCTGCATAAGAAAGAAAAATATCTTCACTTCAAAACATAATTATTCATACCCATCTTTGAGTGTCTTTGCATTAGAGTCTAATTAACACGATAGTCCAGTTAATGACTAAAAGACAGCAATAAGTGAAAAATGACTGCATTCTTTGCAACAAAATTAGCAGCTCAATAATTTGAATAATTAGTGACAGCATTTGGAAACATATTTTTTAAGCAACTTCATGAAAAAAGAAGAGGATACATTTGTCTTCAGCTTAATCGGATGAGTAAGGCAGTGGAAGATGTTTTAGCACAAGGCACGAGAGCTGATTAGTAATAGTAACGTATTTAAGTAAAATCGAACGTTGTGCTCACTCATTTTTTTTTTATTATAAATGTAGATTTCTCTTTATTCTCCACACTGTAAACTCTGTGTTTGTCAGTCTACACAAAGTTAACAGGAACAAAAATTTTATTTTAATTTAAAGGGCTTATTAAAGAGGTTTAACCTTAGAAGATGAAGTTCTTAATGATGTCACTGGAGTACAGAACACTGATCATCTGAGGGTAATCTGTATCAACTCAAAGATCTTCAGAACAGAGTGAAGATAAAGCTCGGAGACAAAAGACACATCCAGGCTGCGGCAACCTTACATTATACTTATTATTAGAAAAATGTCTTTTTTCCCCCTTGTGCTGTAAAGTAAAGTAGTTATCTAACATAGCAGCACAATTTCTCTGTTATTTTTATCTGTAACTTGTGGTTAGTTTAGAATATACTAAGAAAGCGTCGCTGCGGTGTTTGACGGCGCACATGCCAGCTTTACTTTTACTGGTTAGGCCTTTTTTTTTAAGTGTCATTAGATGACATCATACGAAGCTCAAACCCACAGCTCATTGCAGATTGCAGTGTATTGACCACCAAATCCCCAAATGATGCATCAATCAATACTGCAGACAGAGTAAGTAGCCAGAACAAGGGTGTGTGTGTGACACAAAGCCAGGATTAGGCCTGATTAGGGCAGTTTTAACATGTCCTGCTGATTAGGGGCCAGTGGATCTGACCGCTAATTAGATGTGAAGTGTGGCTGGCTGCACAGACAGGACAGCGGTGGGAGGAGGGTTTGGCAGCCCAAAACTCACCCCCTCACTGTCCCTCCCTCCTTTGCCTGTCCACTCACCACCCCCACAAAAGCGTCTGGGGGCTCTTTGATTGGGTGTGCTACACTGTGGAGTGGGTAGCTGAAAAAGAGTCCCATTTCCCTTTTGCTGTGCCACTACCCCCTGCAGGGTGGAGTCAATGTACCCTTTCTGTGCCTTCGTATGACCAGCTGGCTGCAACAGGGCAAATAAACACTCCAGGCCCACCGGCCAGTGTGACTCCCATCTGAGACAGGGCTGTTTGCCCCATGTGGATTGTTCACTAATTGGTATTCCTGAGAGAAATTCTCAGTGTGATGGTTATTAGCACTGATGAGGTTTTAATAGACAGATAATACACAGAAGATGCAAGATGCAAGTAAATAATAGACTACTCTAAAAAGAAATGCAATTAGGGATTGTTTCAAATATTGCAAATGCTAGGTTTATCATCCCAAAACTAAAAAATGTAGGAACATAAACATAAAAATACATTTTTAATTAAAAATGTTCTCTATTAAATAGCATTGAGCTCAATGTCATGCCTTTGTAACCAGTGTAACAACATCATCAGTCATTTCTGTGACTTGAAATGACACATATGAGCCTGTAAAATGAAAAAAGACCTTTTTGGGTTGACATCAAGCTTAATGGCTTCCCAACACGTTCATGTCCCCTAGCATTGATATCTAAATGTGAACTTTTTAATACATTTTTCCATTGTTTTATACTTGGGTTATATATTTTTTAACTCTGCCGTGTCCTGGTAGTCATCCAATAATACCATAAATTTATCTCATGGCCTTTTGCAAGCCATTCTTTTTTCTTTTCTTTTCTTTTCTTTTTTTTTTTAACTTCATTCAAACCAAATTTTTTTCCTCTTCTGTGTAACCTTAATCCACCCTAAATATACAAAAAAATCATTTTGATAAAAAAAAGCCACATAATAATTTCTTTAAAAGCAGAATTCAAATGGAATTCATCTCCGTCCACACATTCTCCTTCCCTATCTCCACCCTGAGCCAACGCCCCCCCCCAGACCGCAGCAACTTAAGAGGAGAGAGTAAAGCAACAAGGGATTTGGGGCGTAATCCTGTTTGTCCTTGGGGTCACATGCTCTACGGAGTTGAGATTGTCAGCTACAGTCTGGAAGTTTATTCGAGGAACAACCAGTGGTTTAATTGTAATTCCCTCTGGAGAGCAGTCAGTGTCTCCTGCTGAATGCTGGAGAGGAGACAGGTTGCTGCAAGATGATAATTGAAAAGAAAGTGGGTGGTCCTGCTTGGCCTCTGTGGCCCTCTGGGACAGTTATATTGAGACTCCTGTGTGTTTTGGAGGGGGCAGATTACCCAATATATTTGAAGAAATGATTACATCCTTCTGGGCTTAATTTAACAGCCATAGCTTGAGTGATAGCTGTTTCTGTCGTCATTTGTGTTAATTTGCGTGTTTGCTATGCCTGTTTACTGTTGAACCATTGCCCCCCGCTCAACTGATTTACTGACCTCATATCTAAAAACGCTTCGGATATAAGGTCGACTGTCGCATTAAACTGTGTCTATAAAAAGGGATGAAACAATAAAAAGAAATGAAGAAAATAAAACACTCTTACGCACATACAAATGACTTTCTCGTAACCAGCACACACTGATCTTATCCATTGCTTACCTTCATTGAACTGCTCTTCAGCTCTGGCCCTATTAACCAGTAATCCTTCGACTGGCAGCTGGCCATTGCCGTGGCAACGGCGAGCTGGGAGAAAAGTGCTTGCTGGTTCAAAAGTAAAGAGGAGTGTTGCGAAGGACGGAGTTGAACTCTTTTGTCCTGTCAATGTGTCTTTTTTATATTTCTGAATATTAAAAAAAAAAACATCCCTTTGCATATGTGGAGATGATGATTAAATATCTTCTAGGCATGCTCGTATAATTTCCCTTTTTCTTGTTTTGTATAGATTGAAACCCATTCCAAGGATGGAGTAAAATTATATCATGTGTAGTCAAAGCAGGTACAAAGGCCAGCTTACAAATCTCTTAGAGCTTAAAGCTGTATGTCTGTTGCCTACTGTTTTTAAAAGTACTTTATTTAGCCATTTTTTTTCTCATGCATACAGATAAATACAAAACCCAGATGCTACATATTTAATACAAGACAAAATCGGAAACAAATTCAGATGGCCTGTATTGTCCTCTCTCATCCACTCATTGAGAGCTGGAGCCTAAGAGTGGTGAAAACACGAGGCTCCCAGATTAATCCTCAAACAACTCGAGAAAACCGAAACACACAAGATCGCACCGGACAACAAGAAAACACAAAACCTTTAACAGAGAAAGTGATGCTGTGGTATATCGAGAAAAAGGAGAAAAATGGTGGTGGAGGGTGTGCCCCCCCCCCCCCCCCCCCCCCCCCCCCCCCCCCACACACAAAAAAAAAAAAAAAAAAAAAACAATCAAACAA
>VUQR01011098.1:0-13092 GCA_015108515.1 Hemichromis elongatus | reverse complement strand
GGGTGTGTGGCTCCCCCCCCCCCCCCCCCCCATGTGTGCTCCAGGGCCCCCACTCTAGTAAAAGCCTGGATCTTCATTTACGTGTCACAGGTTTTGCACAAGACTGTGTCCTAGCCTGTGTGTGGCTAGCCTGCAGGGATTGTTGGTTAGGAAAAGTAACAGAGAGGCGGAGAGGAGTTTAGGGCAAACAGGGAAGAATGGAAGTGGGAGCAATAGGTGAAGACAGAAAAGGCGAAGACAAAGAAGACAAGAAGGACGGAAGCACAAGGGGTGGAGGTTTGAACAGAGGCAAAGAGACTCTACTAGTCTACTGCCCCGCTGTCAAGTAAATGCCATCTGGGTGTTTTACAGATGAGACTGCAGCTGTTGGCATTTTGAATGCTCCTCCTACACTTTGTCCTTTTCTATGTCTTGCTTATTTATTCCGCACAGTCTACTCTTACACAGGCTCCACTGAGAATGGCCCAACATTTGACATAATAAAGCACAAAGCCAACTATTTAAAACATGTGTTATTCACATTGAGGAAAAAAAAGAGTTTGCATGAAAAAAAAACAAAACGAGGAAATCACCTGTGACAAACACACACAGCTATGGCAGGGCGAGGCAATGTGGCAATGCACTAAAGTAAAAACTACTATGGTATTGTTAGAAAACCAACAGATATGTGTTGATAAAACCTCACTTTAAATGATGCTGCTGTTTGACGTTGTTTGTAGTAGTTGCTGATCATTGTTTGTCAGATTATAAAATGAAATGCTGCTGACATTTTAACAGCATTATTAAAAAATCAAAAGTCTATGGATTTTAAAATATAAGATTCTTTTTCTCTGGAGTTACTGAAACTACTTTGCCAGGGTCCAAACCTTTGAATGTATCAACAACAGTTAGTTAACTAATTAATTCCTCTGGCTTTGTGAAATGAAACCATGATTTTGCTTAGGCAAGGGGATCTAAGAATTTACCAGTAAGTGTCATGTGAGGCGCTAACACCGACCGCTAAGCATGTTGCCAAGCTGTGCAGTATGAGCAAGGACTATTAACATAGAAGAAATCAGGAGAAGAAGAAGTAATAACAGTAGCATATGCACCAACATGTAATCTGAATGCCATTGTAGTTTATAGTTTGTTTTGATTTTGTTCAGATTGACTTTTGCCAGCAACCTTACATGCTTTTTTTTGTGAACATCCTGAGAAAGAATTATGAGAAAGGTGAGTAATTATTTGACAACATGTGTATGTTGCACTTCTAATATATTCTCTTTTGCTGTTGCAAAGTAAAAAAGAATAAAAGTGGTTAAAAGATTCAGGTAGATCCATTTGATTGGTTATGAAAAATCAAATTCTCTCCGTGGGAGACAGTTGTGTTTAATTCTGTCTGATATCAGGCAAATAGTCCACATTTAGATTTGAACCATGGTGATAAGTATGCGGCACTGACTTTATCAGGCATTTTTTCTTTCTTCACACGCAGTTTAGGTTTTACCCCGAGGCTTCCAAAGTATTTTGAACATTTGTGTCCTACTAAAATGAACAGCACCTCCATAGCAATTTTCTCTGAAGGCCATGAAGCTCATGAAAAATTGATTTTGAAAGCCTTGAAATAGTTTTACTCTGCTTCTAAAACTCAATGCTCATAGAATAGCAAAAATAACAATAGCTGTATTATTGAGACAGGAAATGCCTGACAAAAATCATCCACTGCCTCCAGTAATATGAGTTACTTTTGCAGGAGATTTGGAAGAACTGTGAACATATCCACAACCAGGGCATCCTGATAAAATTGCCTCGCTTGCTCTTAATTCCACAATATTCTCTCTGCTGTTATTGTCAGTGTCTGAAAATGTAGGTCAGAGGGAATTTGTTGGCGTTGTATTGAAAGGTAGATTTACACAGCCGCTCAGCACTGCCACAACTGCCTCCCTGCCTGGACGCTGAGTTTACACCCATCCCCAGAGGTAAAGCCTGCAATTTCCTTCCTCACATTTATTCTGCCTTCTGTTAGCCCTGTAACAACCGTACAGGCTATCAATTGACTTCAATTGCAGCTATAATTTTTACATTAGCTAAGCTAATGAAACAAGGTTCCCGTTGCTCATGTTCATTTTGTAGCCTCCTACAGAATAAGCAAAGCTGTGCAAAAACACAAGTACTGTGACAGAAACAATATACTCACAGCACCCTTCCAGCCCTGCTGCCCACAGAACTGTCACCTCAGTCTGTACATCTATTTGACTTCCGCCTGATCAGTCTACATGGGATTAAGTGCTCGTACTCACTCCCCTTTTTCATGTAGAAATAAAAGATTATGTGTTAGGTCTGTACAACTATCAAACCGGCTGCACAGTGGTGTTGTTTAGACACTGCCTATGACTCCAGCTGCTGCTTTTGTGCTGCTTTTGCTACACAGCTGCTTGTACACAAGGTTCAAGCTTCAAAGTGCCCAAAACCAGCCTAAAAATAGAAACCTTTGCTCTCTTACGTGCTAATTAGAAAAAAAAGCTTGTTCTACGACACCTCAAACAGTTCTGAAGATTTATTTTGACTCCCACAGACTACTTTGGAAATATTTCATTTGTATATGTCTGGATGTTTTACTTGCTAAAGAAACTTTCAGGATTATTTAGTTTGGACTTATAATACTTTTTTGTTACTCTTTAAGGATGTTTACTTTTTCTTTTAGCCATGGAGAAATAGTTGTATTTTAACACTGTAGGTATTATAGTAAATTGTTCACAGAGGTGACTGCAGTCAGTGTACATCATTTTGGCCCTTGCCAAACTGACTGTAATTTTGCTTATGACCAATGTTTTCGAATAACATCATTATTGTGGTTGTAGCTATGAATTTGCTTTTATTGTTGCAATTTGGTTGTTAGCGAAAATTACTGGTTTCCCTTAACTGGCATTGATAGCTGCTCTCATTTCATCGTTGTCACAAGAGAACCCCATATACCTGGGCTGGAAATGCACTAGATAAACAATAGTTAGTTGACACCAGTCTTTGTGTAGATGACATGTTGTATGTTCAATATGAAAACAGTGTGCACTGCTTCACTGCTGTTCTCAGGTTTGAACTGAGAACAGAGAATTCTCACATTTGGGTGTGTTAGAAGAGTAACCCAATCAGCGTGATGCTGTAAATGTTATAAATAAACGCTTTTTGTGTTTTCATTAGGCCAATATGGCTGAAGCTGAGGGCGTGTTCTGGGTGTTGCAAAGGATACCAGGAAGTGTGAGGAGACAGAGAGCAGAGGAACACGGGGCATGACAAGCAGACAGACGAGCAAGCAGAATGCAATGACATAAGACACGGACCTTCAAAGTAAAACAGGAAGCACACCGACTGAACTAGCAGACACAGACTTCGAGACACGATACTGACACGGTACAGAGGGAACACAAAGACGGGGATAAGTCTAAGTCTGCAAAAGTCTGTAAATGAGATATCACCATTTAACTCTGGTAGTCTTTTTTTCTACATTTAGTAAAATTACAAATAAGTGTAAGAGTTTACATGATTGTGCAGGATTGAAATAAAGTCTCCTGGCACACTGGGGTAGATTACTGACCAACAAAACACTTTATTATTATGAATGAAAAAGCATCTACTCTCATGCCATAACTTAGCTATTACACTGGTTCCTGAACTTCTGAATTGCTGATTTGCTGATCACATTTAAAATTTTCTCCAGTGATTCAGTGCAAAGTCCATTCAGTCTGAATTTCAGGCCACTATTCTACTGCTACAGCAGCCAAAATGTCAATAGCCAATCACTAATGGTGGCCTTGCTGTAGCTCTTAAGGTCTCAGTTAATTGGCTATTTAGACCAAGGGAAATGGCACCGCGTGAAGAACAGTCACCACTACACACCTGGGACTGAACAACCAGCCATTTGGGAGAAAGGAAACAGAGGAGAATTAATCGGTCAAGTTGGAGAAAACAATGAGGTAATGGGTTAGAAAACTCATGCTACATATCTTTAAAGGTTATAGCGCAAACTTAATGACCCATGTAAACAGTCTAAAGGGTGATTGGAGCAAATATCTTAAGAGATGTACCGAAACCAGGGTGATGTGTTTTTAAAGCAGTTAACAATGCATGCATCTAATTTAAGAGCAATATAAAAAAACCAAAAAAAAACCAGGTTTAGATAGTGCTAACATTAAATGGAGCAGAATGAACTAGTATGTTGAACAAGTAGATCTGAGAAATCTATTCCGAGCAAAGTAGTTTTATTTCCAACTTCATCCAGTGTTGCATATTTTGAAATCTTGTCTCAACAACTTATATTAAGAAACCATAAATGCGAATGACATCAAGTGAAAGGAGAAAAAAAATGTTTCCAATAAGGAGTTGAAGGTCTTAGATCACAAAGGCTGAAACAAATCAGTACACATAGAACATACAATCTATATGCTACAACAGAAATAGTGTAGGTACAGACTGAAAAAAAATGTTATGTTCACCTTTTGCTTCTTTTAGTTATGCACTATAAGAGGAAGTACAACAGAATAATACTAACTCACTGTATTTTGCTTTTTTCAAGCAAGATGCGAAAGTGCCTTAAAAGTTAAATGGCAGTCTGAATTATGAACAGTGGGATTGTCACCACGACTCTCATTACAGTACAAACACTAAACAGTTGTATTAAGGTAGGTCAGCTTAAATGGGTCATTTGGTGAATTATAAATGTTGTAATAGCTGCTGTGGCACACATGACTAAGCATCTAAAATATCATAAGCTCAGTGGATAAGCCCTGTCTGTAATATCCAAATTCTGCCTTCACATTTGAATTTGATACTGTAAACATGTGACAAACTTAGAAAAGGATCATGGTGTTGAGAGATGCATTTGCTCATTAAAAACATTGAATTATAGAAATATTATTCATTCATTATCACAGAAAAACACATTCACACTTACATGCAATGCAATTTCCCCTAACCTAACAATCTTATTGCTACATACAATCAAGCCTTTTAAGCAAGCACATGGCGACAGAGGGGAAAAAAACCTCCCCTTTAGCATAAAGGAACCTTGGGCAGAAACAGACTGCCTCTACCATCTGCCTCTACCAGCTGGGCTGAATGGAGAGTGAAAAGAGAAAAGACGAGCACTGACAAACAACAAACAACCAACAACATAACAATCTTTTAGTATGCAGGTAGATATGGGTGCCGAGGAGGTACCTGCACGAAGCTCAAGCACAAATAGCAGACACAAAGGTAATGATATGCAATGTTGGTTTAAAATAAGAAGTGAATTACTGAAAGTTGAGGGAAACCTAAGCCAGGTTTTTTTTTAAAAGGAAAGTAACAGGGTGCCTGTCTCAAGAATTTTAATTTTAAAACACTACTTATTAGTATGCACTCTTTGGGGTAAAAGAAAAAAAAAATACGGCAGCTGCAAGTAGAAAGAGATGTGTTACTGGTCTCAACTCTGCCAAATTTCTCGAAATGGGTCTGATGGTGTTTCTCAGAAAAAGACCAGATTTTCTGCAGAAAGTTTTCCAGTTATCTGTGTAGCTCACATTTGATCCTTTGGTGGACTCCAGCTCGACAAAGTAGGCTATGATATGCATCTGTACATGTGAGTCAGGGGACCAGAGAAAAACTAACAGTATATTGGCAAAATTGATTGTTTTTTAGTGTTTATTTTGCTTGTTTTTTTGCATACTGCATGCACACTAAGAATGTCTGGGTCATGTACTCTTAGTTCAGACACAAACTCTAAGCTATTTCCTGTGTAGAGATGACACATCTTTGATACAAATTGAACCTAGGAGAAGGCAGACTGGCAATAAATAGCAATTTCAGAGTGAAAGCAATTTTTTTCTTTTTACACACACACTCCAGACAAAAATACACACACAGGTAGCTTAAACCGTAAGCTTGCATTTTGGTCCATTTGCTTTGCTCTAGACCATTGCTCGATTTGTTTGGTATTCATTGAAATAGTCTTAAGCAATCACTTAAAATACTGTAACAGATGAGAAAGCAGAAAAAGAATTAAGAACATAAAATTAAAAATGTTTTTATGTCCAAGTTTTGACTGTAGACTTTGCATTTGAAACTAAACCAGATTAAATTTTCTAGAACTGAATCTGGAATTTAAAAATTCATGTTCTAAAATATTCACCCTCTAAGAATATGCCCTGTCATTTAAACCAATATGATAATCTGAGGTCGGGCTTGCCTCACTTATGCATAACAGCAACCTCCCTGAAGTGTTGGGGCTCACAGACCTGCGTGTCCACATCACCTGCATTGCTTCTGCAGTGCACCAACTACCAACCCTTTATTTCTACTTTGAATTTGCCTTTGATACTTATAACCTGCAGGGGATTTATAGTACACATATTGCCCCCGCTGTCGTCTTTAATAACATTCCACTGTGAAATGTTCAAACATATCCCAGACACTAAAATCAAGTGAAAGATGTCAGTTACGCAATATATCAGTAGATGTTTTAACAGCCTATTTTGGCTCCAGACTGAGTCACAAAGGCAACATGCTGAATCTCTCGATGAGTTTCATCAACCAGCATGCCGGAATAAAGGTATGTAGTGAATACCAGTCCTGAGTCTCTCCCTACTGATGAGTGAATCAGATGCACCTAAACTGAAACATCCCTGTTTATTAGGTGATTGGCAGCTTATATCAGACAAAAAAAGGGAAAGTGATGACAGTGGAGGGGAAAGTTAGAGAGAAGGCTTTGGTGTCCATTCAAGAACTGAAGTTTGGCAATTATTCTAAAAAGTCATATAAGCGGCTTCATTTTAAAGGCATGCCTTTTGTTTGCTTGAATGAATCATGAGTATTGGTAAGTTTAAAACAACACACTGGTATGGAAACTGTTAATGTTTAATGGCCTTCAGGATCCCTTATTGGCTTTTAAATTAAGGAGGTTAAATCTATGTGAAGAATAATTATAACTTCTGCATTTGATAAATTATGACCTGTGAAGCTGGGGACTGTGGGGGGTACTGTTATTCAGGCAAAAGCACAGGCTCAGTATTTCTGTCCTGGCCTGGCCTCTTAAGGACTCTGCTTTTTTGGCCAGGTTCTTTAGAAGGTCTTTGTGTAGGGTTACAGCAACACTGTTCAACCACCTACGACTTGTTCCTGAAAAGCTGAATGATGCTCAGTATATGTAATTCCACAGTCATCACTACTTGAATGTTCAATCTTGGCTTAATGCATGCAAATAAAACAAAAGAGGAATGCAAATTACAAATAACTGGATAGACTGTTGCAACTTTTTCATTGGATAGGCACACTCTAAGAGGAACAAGAAAACTGAGGCAAAATATTTTACATAACCTCTTACAAAAGTACATGAATATGGGTCAAGTTTATTATGCAAATTAGCACCATGCATGTGCAAATTACATTTCCTTTCATTAAATTGCCAACACTTGTAGACACACAACATAAGGCTTTCAAATAGTTGAGTTTAGAAATGCAATGACCTATTACATTTTATCTTTTTTTTTTTTTTACCATACCCATATTTTTTTTTTATTTAAAATAAAAACATGTACTACAGAAGTCCTCTAAGCAACAAATTACACATGAAAAGGTCTGCATGTTGTAAAAGCTACATCGCAACAGAATCTTTGGTCAGTTTTTGTATAATTTATAATAATTAAAAATTTATAATATAATATAATTCATAATTTACACCTAGTTAAAAGCTTAAAGACACATAAATTATTTGTCAAATAAATAGTTCTAATAAGAAACATAAATTAATTACGTAAATTTATAGACATTCTAAGGTGGTCACTACGGTTGTCAGATGTTATTTTAGCTTCTGCAAAGTGCTGTTGCTCCCTGAAGGTTGACTGGATTGGATGGTGTGAAATGATTTGATACAGTATGAAAATCTATACTGTATTAACACTCAATTAAAGTCTAACTAGACCGCATCCCTTTTGGTCATCCCACATCTCAGGAATGGATCAGCCGTCTCATGCTACACTGACAAACAGCATGGCGCCGCGACAGATACCACAGGCGGAAAAAAAAAGGCAGGAGACAAGTGAACTCAGCATTTTAACCGGCCGAGCAGAACCTGAGCCCTGGAATCCAGTGGAGCCTTGCAGTAGGAAGAGTGACAATGGATCAATACCTGTGATTAATTAACTTCTAATGAGTTCATCTAGGCGTTGAGAGACCTAGAAAGTTGGACATGTCCCATCATCTCTTTCTCACTGATCTATCCTCCCCTCTATTCTTTCCCTCATCCTCTACTGCATTTATCGATTTGGTGTAAACCCAAATGAATCATCTTCTCTTTTTATTTGTAACATCTCCCCTTTCTCTCTTAGAGTAACATTTTATTGATTAATTAAATAATTTGAAATTATCCATACAGTAACCTGGATTGTGCTGGATTATTGATTTGCAGTTTCGAGTCAATATCTGTCTTGGGTCACAGCACATTGCCGGTACCCTCATTGTTAACCATTCCTATTGTGCATCAATAAAACACAGCACAGTGAAGATTAAATGTCATTGAGCTGACCTGATTTCCTATAGCTCTTAAAGCTAGAAGTCACGGTGAAGTCAGAGCCACGATAGCAGACAAGCATTCCCACGTGTAATTACCCCAGCAGTCATTATGATGCTTCAGAGAGTGAGAGTGAAAGCTAGGAGTACAGAAGCAATGGAGATGAATGGTCATGTGAATAGAGAAGTGGATTGGGGAGCCTGTGTAGCTTGGTCTGCCATTTTCTCTCTATTTCTCAGCGCTGAGGGCCGAGCGCAGAGTTATTTGTCTCACAGTGAAATTAGTAATCGTACCGCCATCCATCATTGACTGACCTGCTATTGATCGCCAGTGCACCCTCTCTTTTCAACTAAATTATATTACAAAAAAAGAATAACAAATGTCTGCACAATCTGAGTGGTCCACACTTTTGTCTGCCTCAGCAGAATATTTTGAAAGAAAAAAAACAAACACTTTGTTGTGTAATGTTTGTGAGACATGTCAAGCAATCCTATTCAGAGAGCTTAGTGGTGTTTTCAAGGTGACAAGTATTGTACCGATTTAAACCAACGCAGACTTTGAAGCGGGGGCAATTTCAGCTAGAACTGCTTGTTATATACTCGTGACACCTTAGTGACAAACACTGTAGAACATGCTGATACAAGCATCAACTTGTAAATGTTTCAGAGGTGAAATGCATGCCCTCTAATGTGGAAAGAGTTTGCACATATTGTATCTAAATATAAAATTTCAATTTCAACTACAGCTAACAAAATGTGCTGCAGTGCACCAAAAGGAGGTCAACATCAGCTTTTTTTGTGTGGACTTTTTCCATTACACAGTCAATAATACATACAGGCTCTGTGCTGCGATTAGCCTGCTATTGATCACTGCTTCCCTCTGACTACCAAAACACTGTACACAGAGTTCACTTGTCAAAGGATATTCAATGATGTCCTACAGAATGTCAAGATTTCAACAGGATTTTCTGCTGTGAGTTATATTACTAGCTTAGTAGCTTGAACTCTGTGAATGATAGAAACACTGTCACATAGACAGACCCATAAAGTTGCCATTTGTGGCAGAACCCTATATAGATTGCTATATAGCTTTTGAGATTATAGAGAGGGGAAACTGTGGCAGGGAAGAACATTACACTGGTGTCAGTTACATTATAGCTCTCTAATTGAAGAAATAGCGGGGGATTATGTGATGTGATGATGGAATGGATTCTGGTTTCAGCTGTTACCAAAAAATAAATAAATAAAGTGTCTAAGTGTACTTACTGAAATTATTAAAACTGTGTTTGATTATAAGTATTATCCATTCAAATGCTTTTCACTGTCAACCAAACTTTGCAATAGTTCCCCAGCTGCAGCTGTGCTGTTGCAAAATGCAGTGTGGGGTTATTTTGAGTACATGAAAACAAAACGTAGTGCAATAGAGATATTTTACCTAAGTCTGTTGTGGGTCTGTATCGTGGTGCAAAACAAACATAATTCGTTGACAGTCACCCTGTGCGCATTACAATGGTCACCCACTACTTCACAGTATAAGCAAAGTAAATTAACTTTTAGGTCAATACATAATTTAAGAATTTTTGAAGTGTAAAAAAATTCTTTAACTTGTTTATAGACTGTCAGTGATGTATGCTGAATTTACCTTTTGTTGCAGAAGCAATACATAGTGCAGACAATGATAAAGTGAATTATGTGCGTGTCAGTGAGAGGCAAAGGCTTCTGTTTGCTGCTTTCTTTGGACTTCACAGTTCTGCCTATAATATCTGCTGTAAAATATGAAATGGACATTTGTCCAGTTATTATTAGGGCCAGGTTTATGCCATGCATCCCATTCACTGTTACCACAATAATAACTAAATGGCCAGTCTGAATTGTGATATTTAATCTCTGTGCTCATTCTTTTTTTCTGGGACTCAGTATCACACAGAACCTGTGATGGTCATCACACATACAGTGAGCACAACTCCACTTCTGTCAAGTTAGAACCATCCTAACTAGAAACATCACAATCTGGACCGGGTTGTGTAGTCCATGACCTGAGGGGGTTTGAGTGGGTGATTACATGAGAACATGGGTATGACCAGTCCAGTATAGACTGATGTGGTGATGGACAGTCTGTGCAGAGCCCAAAGCATACTATAAGACAACACTGACCCCAGTCACAGTCTGTTCACCCTGCTGCCATCTGGCAACCGATGCAGAAATATTTACTGCAAATGCCACCAGATTTGGAAGCAGTTTCTTTCCCTCCAGGCTGTGAGAATACTGAACCCATCCTCCTTACTACACCATGTAAAGACTGTAGAATGAGTCTGAATGCCATTAACTTTTGTATAGTCTCTCCCATAGATTGTGCTTGCTCCTATTTGTTGTTTTTATTATGTCTCTATGGTCTTATTTTGTCTTCTATACTTCCTGTATCTGCCAAAGGTATCTTCTTGTTAAAGGAGAACTATTTATTCTTAAAAGAGAACCATTTCTTCCTTTAACTGGATAATTGGGGCTCACTCTTTGTAGCTCTGTGGGATCTTTAATTTGCAATATAGGGGTTAAAATGAATGACAAATAGACACTCTCTTCTTTAACTGTGAACACCGAGTTCTGCAACAAAATGTATTAGAATAGCAAGGTTCATGGATTAAATCCCCTTTTGAATCAGATCAGCACAAGGGTAAAGCAATGAGGTGTGTGGTCATCTATACAGAGTCCTCTGTTTCAAATCTGACCAAGAGGCTTCACTCACATTTTCCTATTTACAAATCCCTAATCCCTGTGCCTAGAAATGGGACACTTGAACAGACTTCTCCACTATGTAATCACAGTACAGTACAACAAACTGTAATCACATTGGATCTATGTTCTCTAAAGTGTACTGTAAATGCCTAAATACAATTTTTGACACACAGCACAATTCATAAAGCCTCTTCACATCTTTTTACATCTCTGTCACTGCGACTGTTTGCTTTTTGACAGTTCCATGAACCCTCTCTTCATTCTTATCTCCTTTCTATCCTTATCTCAGCCCTTCAATTCCCCTTAACCGTTCCAACCAATATCCCCGTAGATTTTTTGACACACACTAGATAGCCTCTCACACATCCACTGTTGTGTCTTCTTCTAATGTCTTTGCACAGCGGACTTTGAACTGCAGATGCCCCAAGCACCCAGCAGAGACCTGAGAGGGCCTGTGGTTAGGCCTCCAATCTGTCATATGTTACCTGCAGCCATGGAGAGACAACCACTCTCAGTTCAGCTGTTGGACTCGATGCACACTAATACACATCACAAGTATAGATCCCTTCAACAAGCCATTGAACCTCAATGCTTCTCAGATTGCTGTTATATTGAGCTTCTGTGTGGAAAAAGATATTATGACAGCACTTCAAAACATGTGGCTTAGCCACGTGATAAATGTGAGGTGGCATTTATCAATACTGGAACCAAACACAGTGTAGTCTAAACTATTCTACAATATATCACTGAAAGTATTCCCACACACATCCACGTCATTGAATTCAATGTGTTCCAATCCCTTCCATGGCCACATGTTTATAAAATTAAGCACAGAAGGATGCAGACTGCTTCTACAAAACATTTATGAAAGAATGGGTCGCTCTCAAGAGCTCAGGGAATGTCAGTGTGATACCATCATAGGAGGCCACCTGTACAACAAGTCCACTTGTCCTAGCTGCTAAATGTTCCATGGTCAACTTTTTGTTGTATTATCATAAATTGGAAGTGACTGGGAACAACAGTGCCTAGAGACCTTAATGGAATATGTTTCCATGGGTGAGCAGCTGCATCCAACCCTTAAATCATCAAATGCAACACAAAACATGTAGTGGTGTGAAGAATGCAACCATGGGATTCTAGAGCTCTATGGAGTGATGAATCACTTCCTCTGGTGAAAAGATAGGCAAGTCTGGGCTTGAACCCAGGTTATTTTTCAGAAGTTCGACTCTGCCCCTTAATTTCAGTGAAAGTTATTCTTAGTGCTTCAGAATATGTTGGACAATTTCATGCTCCCAATTTCATGGAAACAGTTTGGGGATGGCCCCTTCCCGTTCCAACCTAACTGTGCACAAGGCCCATAAAGACATGGTTGAGCAAGTTTGATGTAGAAGAACTTGACTAACCTACACAGAGTCCTGACCTCAAGCCAACAGACCACATTTAGGATGAATTAGAGCAGATGCCTTCTTGTTCAACATTAGCATCTGTTTTCACAAATGCAATTCTGGAAGAATGGTCAAACATTCCCATAAAAATACTCCTAAATCTTGTGGGAGTGTTCTTATGGGAATTAAAACTGTTATAGCTACAAAGGGTGATCTGGCATCATATTAAGTCCTATGGATTTAGATGGGTTGTCACTCAAGTTCATATGCATGTGAAGGAAGCAGGCAAATATTTTTGGCAATGTAGTGTATATTAATAGTTGAAACAATTATTTATTTTTCAAAATGTTTAAAGGCTTCATTCAGTTTACATTCCCTTTCAGACCTGAAGCATGTTCACATTCAATCAGGAATTTGCTGTGGGTTTTTTTTTTTTTTTTTTTTTCCCTCCAAAATA
>VUQR01011095.1:0-11266 GCA_015108515.1 Hemichromis elongatus | reverse complement strand
TCACACTGCAGGCTTACTTGTTGTTCCTAGAGTATTTAAAAGTAGAATGGGAGGCGGAGCCTTCAGTTTTCAGGCTCCTCTTCTATGGAACCAGCTTCAGTTTGGATTCGGGAGACAGACACTATCTCTACTTTTAAGATTAGGCTTAAAACTTTCCTTTTTGCCAAAGCATATAGTTAGGGCTGGACCAGGTGACCCTGAATCCTTCCTTAGTTATGCTGCAATAGACGTAGGCTGCCGGGGGATTCCCATGATGCATTGAGTTTTCCTTTCCAGTCACCTTTCTCACTCACTGTGTTAACAGACCTCTCTGCATTGAATCGTACCTGCTACTAATCTCTGTCTCTCTTCCACAGCATGTCTTTAACCTGTTCTTTTCTTCTCTCACCCCAACCGGTCACAGCAGATGGCCCCGCCCCTCCCTGAGCCTGGTTCTGCCGGAGGTTTCTTCCCGTTTAAAGGAAGTTTTTCCTTCCCACTGTTGCCAAAGTGCTTGCTCATAGGGGGTCATATGATTGTTGGGTTTTCTCTATTGTACAATATAAAGTGCCTTGAGGCGACTGTTGTTGTGATCTGGCGCTATATAAATAAAACTAAATTGAACTGAATAATGTAAACAGAATTGGTCCTAGCACTGAACCCTGTGAAACTCCATAATTAACCTCAGTGTGTGAAGAGGACTCTCCAGTTAACTGAACAAATTGGAGTCTATTAGATAGATATGATATATCTCTACATATAGGCTACGTTCACACTGCAGGTCTCAATGGTCAATTCCGATTTTTTGATTAAATCCGATTTTTTTTTTGTCTTGTTGTTCACACTGCAAATAAAATGTGACAGCAAACGTGTTCTAGTGTTAACGGTTCACAGCCCTCAAAGTGGCCCGTATACGCAAAAGAAGACATCACACACAACGCGCTCTGTTTACGGGAGTAAAAATGACGGCTACAGAGCTAGTAGGTGTTGTTGCAGCAGTCTATCAATTTCTGCACAGTTGTAACCGACAGAATTTTGACAAATTAATTAGAGAAAGACGGACACTGAGAAAAAAGCGTGCCCATGCTTTCACAATGGACTTGTTTGGAGGAGTGGCTTCAAGTTTAGCTTGAATAGAATTGTCTCCCCGTGTGCTAATCAAGTCCAAAACTTCAGTTTCTGTCCATTGACTCGCTCCGTCTCCAGTTTCCGCCGCCATGCTTTCTCGTTTGTCTTCTCCGGCGCTGATAATCGGCGTCTGTCTCGTGTCAGTGACGTAAAAGACGGATTTAATGTGACACGACCGTTCAAACAGCAGTCGCTTTCTAAGACATCGGATATGTATCAGATTCAGTACCGCATACGAAAGTGACCCAGATCGGATTTGAAAACATCGGATTTTTGCTGTTCACACTGTCATACCATGATCGGATATGGGTCGCATAGGGTCAAAGAAGTCGGATCTGATGCGCTTTTGCCTGCAGTGTGAACGTAGCCTTAGCTAGATTTTGATTTTACTGAGCAAAGATCAACGCATTTTACACTGCAGGGTCAAGAGTTCATGATATTATAGAAACCCCATGATCCCTAATGAGAAAAAGTAAAATGATCAAAGAATGCTTGTCATTTTTAAGAACCTCAGTCTTCAGCTGAAGCCCAGAACCAAAGACACTCACATGGTCAGGTGACAGTCGGGCGTCCCGCTCGGACATGGACTCTGAGACTTGATGGTGTACTTCTCTGTTCCACATATCACTGCAGTCGTTTGCACACGCTTATGCACGAACGCACACCAGTTCCTGCACAAAGTGTACACACACACACACACACACACACACATACACACACACTGAGTCAGGATGCAGTGTGATTACATGTCCACAGTTTTCCTGCTAAGACAAAATGTTAGTGCTCCTCTAAGAATAACAGGAACGATGACATATTTGAGTCTAATTTGATCTAACTGCCGTTGCTATATGTGCACCAATGTGTAGTCGCCCCCTTTTAAAAGCCAGGAAAACCCCAGATGTCCACAGCGTTATAGGAAGATGGACACACACACACACTCCTGTTTGGGGCGTGAGGTCAAAGACTGTGCCCTCTCCTCAGTGACCACCAACACTAAGCTTCAAGGAAAAGCCCACTTCCACTCTCTGGAGAGTAATCAACCATGAAAACTACAGAATAAGAATGAATACGTGAGCCGAGTCCAAAAAAGGCAAGATTAGTTTTATTTACTTTTTGTTGTGAGACAATGGTGAATGTAATATTAATGACAGAATAACTAAAAAAACAAAAAGGAGGCAAAATGATCAAACAAAAGATTCATTGATTGGTGTCAATACATTTATTTTGCATCCCCATGTGACCATTTTGCATTCCTTTATGAATATTTTTGCTCCGCTACATTTTGCTTCACTTTGTGTTCATTTTCATGGTTTTGAATTTTGAATGATATTTTAAATGCTTCTTGTTCCTTTGCAGTTACCTCGTGTTATCGTGATGCCTCTGTAGTCTTTTTTCATCCCTTACTAAATGTCCTCTTTCTTTTTGGTTGTTTCGAGGTTGTTTTTCCTGGTCGTTCTGGTCGTTCTGGTCGTTCTGTGTTCTCCGTTTAATCCTGCTGAGGATGTGTAGGAGCAGTCACAGCGTGAAGCCCGAGAACGGCGTCAGTTAGTGTGATGTGAGTGTCCATAGCTTACTGGTTGATTAAAAGCTGAAGCAAACAGCTGCTGTGTGCGTGTGTGTTTCCTGTGATTTTAATTGTGTGGCTGTTTATCTCTGGACTTCCTGTCTGTTGACTCTGGCAGACGGTGGCACCAGCAGCTCTCAGAGTTCATATTTTCATGTTTCGTGACGTCGTCTGCACTCCTGGACACGAGCCTTAGACAAACATGACTCCCTGTTTTCATGCACAGGGCCTCTGAAGCCTCCACAGTCGCACCCCGGGGCTTTTTGCATCTTGCAGTGATTTTCCATCATTTTCTCGTAACTTTCTCGTAACCCCCCCCCGATCCTTTCTGTGGCCATTTCCCTTTAAAAGACTTTGTCAGTCCTTCAACTTTTCCCAGCCTTGTGGTCATTGACAATCTCTTTTTAAATGTCTCACATCTCCTTGTGGCTGTTGTGTGTTTCACAGTCATTCTGTTCCTCTTTGTGGATAATTTAAATTTATGTCCTCGAGGTTTCTCGTTGCACTTTAAAGACTGTTGAGATGAGGTTCGGTTTAATGAGCTAACCATTTTCATTCAGGAGCACGCAACAATCCTCCCCTTTTCAGCAGAACCTTTACTCAACAATCTGTCCTCACAGTGTGAGTAATTCAATACAGGAAGTCTCTCTTCATCCTGCTGCTGAGCCTGAACAACAAAATACAGACTTTCAAACAACACAGTGACACCAAAGAAACAAGTTGACCACAAAGAAACAAACTTCCACAAACAAAGCAACTGCAAAAAGAGCACAAATCTCTGTATTTGGGGGGATTGGGCTCCTCTGTAGGATGCTGGGGGCCTGTCTGCTCGCTCCACTGCAGGCTGCAGGTTGGAGGTCATCGTGTTATTTTAAGCTGTTAAACGTCTTTCGTGCACAGGTGAGTTTGAGACGGTGGAACAACATCGGAGAGCGACTCTTTAATCCACCTTTAGCTTCATTTGACCCGTCAGTCCGAACTCAGGGCTTCGCGCCTCATGATGCAGGCTGATCTCATCACTTATCCTGGGAAAACTCCTCAAACGTGTGAGCAGAGCGAGAACCTGCGGGTCTGAGAGTGAAGTGGAAACTTCTCCGGCTCATTTCAACACTTTATCTTCAAAAACATGAGCTGCTGGAACAAAATGAAACTAAACGAGGGGATTTTGTTTTTGTTGGATTGCAAAGAAGCTGTTTAGATGGATGTTTGACTCATGCCAGGAATCACTTCTGTGATGAATGATTGTAATTTCCTATTGTTGAGAGCAGACAATATTCTTCTATAACATTTCGAAATTTATGCTTGAACTTGTTGTAGCAGGACAGCCAAGGACGATGAGAACAAGTGTTAACAAGAGATAAAGAGATGTGAGCTTGTTTTACATCTCTTATTTTTCATGTCGTAGACCTTGGAACAACTTTTAGTGACCATTTGCGTCAGTTTGTACATGTTTTGTGTTTCTTTGCGATCATTTTGCATCCCTGTGCCCATACAGCATCCCTTGGCCTCTGAGCCTGTTTATTTTGGATCATTCTAGTAGGTTTTTTAACCATGTCGTAGACCTGCAGGCATATCTCGTTATAATATGCTGTTGTGGTCATCATGGATCTTTTTGTGAGAATTTTTCATGAATGACGCTCACGCGGTAATACGAGTCCCAGCCATGTATTCCAGCCCTAAACCTAACCTTATCCCTAACCCTAGCTTTATCCCTAATCTAACCAGCACTTTAACGAGGTTAAATAGCGTTTCCAAAGCGATTTAAGTAAACCAAACGAACATGTGTAGATTCATTCCAAATGGTTCTCATGTTTCCTCCTTTTTCCAATATCGTAATAAAGGGACGTGTTGCATTTTGCTCATGGATCCATTTTGCGCCCCCCTTTGAAGTCACTGTGTTCCCACTCTGGACATTTTGCATCCTTGTGGTTATTTAGTATTCATTCTGGTAATTTTAGGCACCTTTGTAATTATTTCTCATCGTTAGACCTGAGGTTAACTTTGGGCCATTTTGCATCTTTTCGCGCAAGCTTTCATCCCTTTATTGTTATTTTTCATTTTTTTATTAGTGTATCTGCCTTTTCCCTCCAGTCATTTTGCATCCCCTTTCACGTCTTGCACTTTGTTAACAAATACTTCCCATTTCCAGTTACCTGCTGTCTCTTTGTGATCATGTTACATCTTCATAGTAATTTTTTCCAATCATTTGGTTTTTATTTAAATCATCTTGAGATTTTGTGTCCCTACTTGTGACCATTTTCTAACTTCATCTCCTTGCAGTTATTAATAATTATTGTTGCATTTTTAATACTTTTACTCATTCCTGGCTGTCATCTTATCAGTTTATTAAGCTGATTTGGTTTTTGGGTTGTTTGGGGTTTTTTTGACAACAGATGTTACAGTGTGTTTTGAACTTTTAAAGAGGAGCACTGACATGTTCAGTGTGAGTCAGCCTGAAGAGATTTAACCTTGTTAGTCGTTTCCAACACAAACATCCAGTCAGTGGGTTTAATTTCCACTCTGTCAGTCATTTTCTAAGGAGGAGGTGTCACTGTGTTTTAAACATTGTGGACCAAACATCCTCAAAACTGCTCGGCGTCACAGCTGTGGTCTGTCAAACCGCCGCTTTTAGCTGTGTGCGCATTTGTTTTGGTCGGCGTTCAACATTAAGATTTTAGCGTTTCCGAGGAAGAGTCATCCCGAGAGACACGGAGGAAAACGAGCCGAGGCCGGTAGGGTTCCTGCTGCAGGCCAAGAGTTCAGCTTCATATCTGAAGGCTGTTTGTGAAGGAGCCTCAGTCTGAATAGAGAGACTGCAGGAGGTCAGGACAGATTTGTCATAACACCACACAGAGCTCACTCTCAGCGACGTGAAGTTTGCCCTGAGGGAAGATGTGAAGGGTTCAGCCCACCGAGATCAGAAGGGTCTGCAGTCAGTTTAATAAAAGTGTGGCTGCAGACTGTGCTGGATGAACTGATGGTGCTCTCCTGAGACTTTGTGCACACTTTAAATAAGCATGATGAATATTAACTAAAGTTTTGCAACCATCACCATGTGCGGCTCAGATATGTGAACGTGTTGGAAGAGACAAGCCTGATTTCGCCTTCTTCAGCCCTTAAACATTTTCAGCTTCTCATCCTGCACAATTATTTTCATGTCAGATCGACGCGCCCGTGTGATCATCGACTACAGTGTTGCCTTCAAATCTGTGCAAGTTTCACTGCGACTCTCCTGAAAACGGCTGAGGTGAGCAGCAGAGGACGATGATGAGGCCACGTTATCTGCGCGCCATGCTTCTCTTTGATCACAGTCACCTGGAGGTGTGCGCACATAAAGCACGCAAAGAGAAAGAATTCAAAAATGGATGGATGAAAAAGCAGCCAATGTCCAAAGAAGAACTTTGAAAGGGCTTCAGGAAGCTGGACAACTGTTACAGGAGGGAAGTCTGAGTAAAATGCCATGAATTGAGGGCCAGCTCAAGACGTTTGCACAGTATAGTATCTTGTTCAATTAATGTCAAAGGGTTAAAAAAAAGGAAGAAAAAAAAGACAGAACTGAATGAAAAAATAAAATGTGTTCACTTCGGGTTTCTGTCTGAATTTTCCTGCGGCGCGTCTGCAGTTTCGAGCTGATCTTTCTTAGATGACCTGAAACGGTCGGCAGCCTCGTCATGAAATAATCAGGATTTCTTGACGAAATGCTTCTTTCATTTCCTTTCAAGCCTCGTATTATTTCTACTTAGAGTGGAGCAACAAGCTTTTAGACCTCCACCTCATCAGTGCTTAACTAACCGTTCACCTTTGACCTCTGATGAAGATGCACTCCGACTCCGTGAGGGAAAGAGCTGGTGTTGTTACAGCACAAAGAGCTCCGCCTGTGTCATTAAAGCAGTGTTTAAAGTGGTGATGGGGGCTGATGGGGACACTTAAAGAGCTAATGGAGGGTTGTTTTGCTGAGAGCCCGGGGGATCGTTTTGTCTTGGAATCTGCAGCACAGCGTACGATGGATGTGGGTCGGAATAATGACCGAGGCCTCTGAGCGTGCTCAAAAAAGAAAAAAAGTTCACCCTTTGGGAGATTTCATCCTCTTATTTAGTCTGTCAGTCTCAGCTCCAACAAACACCGTCCACATATCAGCGTCCACTCCACTTAAAACCTCATGAAATGGGACTGAGGAAAAATAAACACTGTAAGACGATCCTCACTGTCAGAGGGTCCTCCCTTATATAACTGTTGTCTTTTAGAAAAGACTCTAAAAGTGAACACAAAGGCAGTTCAAATAGACAGTGCATAAAACTACCTACAGGGGGTGCTAAATGGCCCCAAAAAGATGTAAAATTACTGAAAAGCTGCAGAAAATCTACACATTCAAAAACAAGCCAAGCAAAATAACGATAAAATGTTACAGTTACTGTAGAAGTACAGCAAAATGTGTAAACAATGAACACCGGGAGACAAAATGAGCATAAAGGATAAAAAATATCAACATAAGGGGCCCCCATGGCTCAGGGGGTTGGGAAGGGCACCTGTAACCGGAAGGTCGCCGGTTCGATTCCCAGCCTCTCTGTCCTGGTTGTTGTGTCCTTGGGCAAGACACCGCCTACTGGTGTTGGCCAGAGGATGGCGATGGCGCGATATGGCAGCCTCGCCTCTGTCAGTCTGCCCCAGGGCAGCTGTGGCTACAACTGTAGCCTCCACCAGTGTGTGAATGTGAGCGTGAATGAATAATGTCATTGTAAAGCGCTTTGGGTGCCTTGAAAAGCGCTATATAAATCCAATGCATTATTATTATAACAAAAAGTCAAGTAGACATGAAGTAATATTACAACAGAAGACAAGAGCACCCAGCCACGAGCCACGCTGTTCCCACGTGAAGGTGCAAGGATTACAAAAGGGATGCAACCAGAGTCGATAATTACCACCAAAAGTACATGTCACAAAGAAATAATAAAATTATGTTTCACAAAATAATTAGAGTGCATGAAATCGACTCTAAAGTGCTGAAAAATGATCAAGTAAAGTGATTTACCTCAAAGAGAAGTAAACCAAGCGGGACACAATCTCCAATCGCAATCACACAATCACCAGCAAAGTAAAAGAGGGATGCAAAATGAGGACAAAGCCATGAACAAAGAGGACAAAAACAAACACAATGAGAAACAAAGCTACTAAAAAGTGATGAATAACCACATGCAGAATTAGACAGGAGATGTTTACTCCACAGATCCTTTTTCATATTTGAACTACTTTTCGTTGATGGGGCTGTTTGCAGCCCATTAACATTATGTTGGCAGTCAAAACAGAGTCAACAGGTCAAAGTTGTTTCTCAGCTTTACACTTATCACAAAGAGCTGATGAAGAGGAAGCCCTGCACGTGAAGATGATGCAGATCAGCCTGTGCGGTCCAGAGCGGTGAGCGTGTCTGAACATGCCGACAAAACAAACTGCAGAACAGCCACAAAGTCAAAGATGGATGAAACACGAGGAAGACAAAGAACTTCTCTCTACACACTCAGTGCAAACCCTAACCAAAGATTATCTTAAGCTTTAGAGGATGCCTCTTCCAGAGTTACAGCCTTTCAGTGCCACAGTTGCTCTCATTGTTCCTGGTGTTCCACAGGAAACAAGGAGGAAATATTATCCCAACCAGACGTCTTATTGTAGTCAGTGAGTCAAGCCTCGCGCTAACGTCAACTTTGTGACTCAACACCAAAGAAAGGTGGATTTATTCCACCCAACAAAGGGATGCAAAATTACCACAAAATAAATGCAAAAAGATATGTTACATAAACAACAGGGGATGCAAAATGAGCACAAAGTGGTGCAAGTCACAAATAAGGGGATGCAAAATAAAGATATGTTGATTCATGAAGGAGCAAAAATCAGCAGATGTTCCAAAACTATGACAACACAATGCCAAAAAAAAAAAAAAATAGGATTCCAAAATAATTAGAGAAAAACTTAGAAGAAACGAAAAGTTGAAACAAAAAATATTTTTTCTACAAAATTATTTTTCTTTTGCAGACAAAGTGAGACGACAGCGATTTCTAGTCTCACCCGGATCGGGCCGGATAGTTCCCCGTCTCTCCCAGCGGGGTGGTCTCGGTCGTCCCGGGGTGAGGGGGGAACGCTTCTCCTCCTCCTCCTCCTCCACCTCCTAGCTCCCCTTCCTCCTCCTCCACCTCGGGGTCTCGTGCTCTCACCTCACAATGAGCACTCACCAGTAATCCCAGCAACAGCACCAATTCTCCCACCGCCATCATGTCTGCATCTGTGGGGCTCGCCCGCCAGCTGCTTTTTAAACAGCTGGAGGAGAGAGAGGGAGGGAGGAGGGTAGGGAGGCGGTCACGCCTCCTGTTTCCTCTGCAGGAGGAAAGGGTTTAGTCACATTCTTTCGGGTCCAGCTCCGTGTGTATAACGGATCAATAAATGTGATTGAGACTGAGGCGTTAAAGTCTCATTGATGCAGTAGACTTCCTGTAGTAACTTTGTGTCTTTGATGTTTATCTTTTCTGCAGTTTTCACATCTCTCTATTCATTTGGTTCCGTTTCACAGTCGTCCCGTGTTACTGCTCTCTGTGTGAGCAGGGTAAGCACAGTTTCACCTCCCTGTTGACTCCATCAGGACTCCTTCACTGACTCGGGGTCTGTGCTTGTGCAGTGTAGGAGTGATACAATGAGGGGAAATCCACCGACCTCCTTGCTTTCCGTTTGTGCTGGAGCTGCTGGGAGTGTTCAACCTGAACGTGACGACATTTTCTTTGAGCAGCTCCTTCGGGCCAATGATTTTTATTTTTATCTAGACTGAAGGCACACGTCCCTCCTTCTCTGTCCTGGTCTGTTTAAAACTCTGCTCCTCTTAAACTTGAGGTTGTGTGCAGTACCCAGTTGTGACAGCAGACCTTCCTGCAGCAGTACACAGGGCACTGCTTGGCACCTGATTTATGCACATTTTAGACAAAACTAAAATACAAAGAAATTTAAAACAACTACAGTCTTGATCTTGGTGGGATGTAGAAACTAAAACTCAAACTAGTTTTCAGTTGATTTTTATTTCCATGATTTTCTGTTTAATTCATAAGATAAGATAAGATAAGATAAGATAAGATAAGACTTTATTGATCCCACGACGGGGAAATTTTTGCGTCACCTCAGCTCAGGTACAGATATCAGAAGGAAATACAGAAATACAAATAAGTACAATCAATGGAAAAGAAAGTAAGATAAATAAATTCACTATATACAATGGTAGCACACACAGTATAATACACTATTTACAATAGTAGCATACACAGTATGTGATTATGGATATGGTTGGAAATATGGAAGACATAACTATATCGCTTGATATAGCTATTGTACCACTACTATTCCTATTTATAGACATGTACTCACACACATGTACACACTAATATACATAAGTATACATATACATACATATATACCTGCGCATGTCCATGCACATGGGAGGTCGATTATGCGTGAAGTGGTGACCGTGGATGTTCACAGTGTCCAGTGGCTTATGACATCGTGATTGAGGAGTTATAGAGTCTAACTGCTGTTGGGATGAATGATCTGCGAAAGCGCTCCTTCCTGCACCGAGGGTGTTTCAGCCTCTGGCTAAAGGAGCTGCTCAGCCCACTCACATACTCATGCAGTGGGTGATGTGGGTTGTTCATGATGGATGTCAGCTTTGCTAACATCCTCCTCTCGCCAACCACCTCCACAGACTCCAGGGGACATCCCAGCACGGAGCTAGACCTCCGCACCAGTTTGTCAATCCTGCTCCTGTCCCTGTCCGTGCATCCACTCCCCCAGCAGGCCACTGCATAGAAAAGGGCAGATGCTACCACAGTGTCATAGAATGTCCTTAACAGAGTCCTGCAGACTCCGAAGGACCTCAGTCTCCTCAGCAGGTGGAGTCGACTCTGGCCCTTCTTATACAGGATGTCTGTATTTGTAGTCCAGTCCAGTTTATTGTTGAGGTGAACACCCAGGTACTTATAAGAGTCCACTATCTCAATGTCTTTCCCTTGGATGTTCACCGGTGTTGTAGGGGGTGACTTCCTCCTGAAGTCTATGATCATCTCCTTTGTCTTGCCGGCGTTGATTTGGAGTACGTTGGTCTCACACCAGCCAACAAAGTCACTGATGACCCCCCTGTATTCCTGATCATTCCCGTTTGATACGCATCCAATGATGGCTGTATCATCTGAGAACTTCTGTAGATGGCAATCGTCCGAATTATAACGGATGTCTGAAGTGTAAAGGCTGAACAGGAAAGGTGATAGAACCGTGCCCTGTGGTGCCCCCGTGCTGCATATTACCACCTCGGACACACAGTCATGGAGCCTCACATACTGTGGTCTGTTGGTAAGGTAGTCGATGGTCCATGCAGTCAGCTGCTTGCCTACTCCGGCTCCCTCCAGCTTCCCTCTCAGTAGTGCAGGTTGAATGGTATTGAAAGCACTGGAGAAGTCAAAAAACATGATCCTCACAGTGCTCCCCGCCTGCTCTAGGTGAGAGAGGGATCGGTGTACCAGGTAGATGACAGCGTCATCCACCCCAATTCCAGAACAGTAGGCGAACTGCAAG
>VUQR01011094.1:18417-28471 GCA_015108515.1 Hemichromis elongatus | reverse complement strand
TTTTTTTTTTATATTTCCCCCCCCCCCCCCCCCACTGACAGTCACAAACAAACAGCGCTGCCTGTTTGCATTTACTTACAAAGAAACACAGTTTGCGCACAGATTTGGAAGTGAAGTGCCCATTGCGCAAACCTAGCTCGTATATTTGTCCGACTCGCGACTGCTCTCCAAAACTCCGGTGCTCATAAACGCATTGAAGAAAGCTGCAGGAAAAACCCAACGGAGGGATTTTCTGCAGCTTTCTTCTCCTCTAAGGAAGCTTTTGAAATTAACATTTTACATTTCCACCATTTTTTTTTTTTTTAGCCCAGTCTCTTAATTTGAAGTCTTCTTTTGTGTTTCCTGGTGTGACTGCAAAAAAATAGGAAACAAATAGGCATTTCATTACTGAGCGCTGCATTGGATTCAGCTACTTGTCAACATAAACACTACAGCAATGACACTTCTGAGACCACATTGCACCAAGCTCTCCTTAAGGAATGGGTAGACACTTTTATGGAGTTTAATTTGAATGCTTCCTGTTACATCTGCAGGGAGAAAACTGCCTTTCTAGACGAATGCAATCTCAAGCAGCATGACTCCACTAAATATGCAGTGAAGAAGCGATGGAATGACTTCAATGTCTTCAGTATATTTGAGCCATTTATTATATTTGCTACTCATATTTTATACATAAAAAAAACATTTTTTTTTTATTAAATGAATCATTTAATAACCGTCTTTATCTCACCGAGTGCTCGGCGGGTCATATTTCGAGCTAACGCCTCAGAATTCAGAACAGAGGAGAAAAGAAAGGATGGCTGTAGCTCGCTCGGTGGTGGTGGTTATGTAACAACCAGATGATATTTTTAAACTCAGTCCTGTGCAGAGGTAGAGACACAAACATCACACAGCTCACTCACCTCTATTGTCTCCCTTATCACATTTGTCATTAATGACAAACAGACTGCATGAGCTGTTTTATGGCGTTTGCGAGTCGATTTCCGTGTCCCAGATATCTGGAAATGACACGTAGGTACGTATTCCTGTTGTTTTTGGAATAAATTATGAATGAGGCGTTGTGAATTTACAACGAAACGGAAACTGCAGTAATATCGTCACCTCAGAGCAGCCGAGGTGCTTTTGGCAGGTCGGTGAAGACGGCGGTTAAATTAGTTTATTCATTTTGATTAGCAGCCTCCTTCTTTACATAATTAAGATGATTGGCTTTGTCATTTAGTTGTTCTGTTTAATTATTCGCTAGCATCCACCCAAATAGTCACATTAAGGCATAACAAACACAACATTAGAGCTGAGGCAGCTTATAAGGAAGTATTGCATGGCGCTCTTAGCTGCTAATATGCTAGTATGCTAACATGCTTCCAGTGGGTAATGTTAAACACCTCCAATGTTTTTTGTGGTTATTACTTTTATTGAGATTGTTTTCCATTTCAACCTAAACATTGCTGAGGCTAATGGGAAAAAGATTAGTTTTGCATCCAACTAAACTACAATATCTGTGTCTTCCTACCAGCTGAACGTGATTCTGATATGACATATAAACCTTTTTGTTATGTTTAGGAGATAATCCTGGATACCCTTATACCACTGACTCTGAACATTAAAAAAAAAAAAATAAGGCCCTTTCAATGTGAAGCCAAGAGGTGCCAGTCAAGAACGTGTTGAGTGACGTCTGTCTCACTTTTATCGATGTGTCACAGCGCAACACCAACTTTACGCACATTCCTGTGGAAAGGCAAGTGTTGACATCACTGGAGCATTTCACCTGAGGATGAGACAGGCTTAAAAAGGTCATGGTTTGGAATGAAATTTACCCTTTTGAAATGTTAACCCCCCCGTGTTAGAAAGCTCAGTTTCTTAGCTTCCATGCTGACAAATTCTACAATCCATTCAAGAGATCAGATATTTTTCAATGAATCAAAGATTTTAGCCTGCTAGCGGTTCAGGGATCAACAGAGTTATTACAGCTTATGGATTTTCTGGCAACAATAAACAACAGAATCCGATTTCTCGCTAATGTATATTTCCAGTCTGTGTTTACTGTATCACTCGAGCTGCTAATTATAAACATCGTTCAGACCTTACAAATTGATATCCATGTTAAGCTCTGCTGTGCTAACATTACCTGTCGTGTCAGATTTCTTGTCTATTGTGGGATTATTCAGGGCCTTTAATTCTTACAAAGTGGATGTGGTAATCTGAGCCAAACTTCTGGAGTTTCTAGGTCAACTGTGAAGCATTGTTGAAGATGCTAACGTGTTCGGATAGCAGCCATCATTCTGGAGAACTTGATGAAAATTATATACTAATATGGAAATATCTAAAAAAAAACAAAAAACAAAAGATAAAACATCTAAATGCATTTTGTCTTTCCTATTAAAAATAACCCCTGTAACTACAACCTCTAAGAGGTTTTTCCACATCTTTTTTGACTGTCTGTGACAAAAAGGTATAAGGACTGATTTATGTACCTGACAAACTTATAATTGTGTGAATTTGAGGTATTGCAGACAGTGACCGAGAAGGAAACAGCCTGCAGGCAAAAGGAAAAAACAAGGAAAAACCTTTTCTTTTATGCAGGGTACACAGAGCTCCAAAGTTTATTGTGCCACTTCTAAGCACACACACACACACACACACACACACTCTTAGATGGTCTCTGGAGACATAAATATTTCAGAGAGTTGTTGTTAGTTTCAGTCTGCTGGGCTGGACAAGCCCGTAGCGAAGGAGCATAAACCAGAGCAGATGCACACAAGTTCATGACCCATATAGATGAAATAAAGTCGATAAAAGCAATCTGGCTTAATGATTTTATGTTTTCTTGCATCAAAGGGAAGTCTTTTGGCGTAATATTAAAATGTTGAAAATGAACATGAAAGCTTAATATATCAGGACAGGTTGGTTTATTTACAAGCCAACTTTTTCTTTTGCTATCTTCTGTGCTGAAAGTTGATTCTTTCTCGGCTCTGCTTCAGTTTGACCTTTGACTCCAATTAAATCAATTAGCTTCATTAGCTTGGTGAAGATGCCAGATGTTCAGTCACAACAGCTTCAGTAATTATTCAGCTCAGTCTGTCCTTTACCTAAATTCATTTTGCGGTAATTATTTTACCTTGGTTGGGTTTTTTTTCTTTTAAAAGCATATGCTCCCTTATCGTCGTATGGCGTCAATATAAACTGAAGTTAAAAACCTTTCCACAAAAATTTAATGCGAATTTTATACTCATTTTAAGATTTTAAGGGCCAGAATGAGCTTAATAAATGTAAGATAGATGTTTCTGCAATGCAATCTCCAAGCCCTGAAGCATTTCAACTGGAAAAGATTCAAAATATGACATTTTAATTTCGTCCTCTTCTTCTTAGCAGACATATCGCAATTTCCACCTCAAAAAAATCACCTAAGCATGCTACCAAGCTACTGACATATTTATCACCACATCCCTCTGATCTGAGGAACGCTGTGCTGTGAAACACAACATAATTTTCTGCTTTCAAATGTCACGCAGCTCAGTAGCCTTGAAACTGCCGTGCGTGCTCCCTCGTTTTCTGAGGGGTCACTCATCTGAATCATGCAGTTTGCCTGTCAGCTGTTTGTGTACAAGCCTGAGGACAGTGAGCATGGAAGACTTGTCCAGTCTGACATAGAAAAAAGAAAAACTATGCTTACCTCAAAGAGCTTTGGGCTCTTATTATTGTAATGCACCATCTTCACCATGTTTGCAGCAAACAAAGCAAGACATATTCCATGATGGATCATTATTCGAGAGCGAGAAAGTAGTCTGATAAAAAAAAATCCTTTTTTGGAGGCTAAAAGCAGCAAAACTAAAAGAAAAACACAATCAACAGAGTTATTACAGCTTATGCATTTTCTGGAAACAAAAAACATCAACAGTATCTGATTTGGTGCTAATGCATGAGTATATTTCCAGTCTATGTGTACCGTATCACTCAAGCTGCTAATTATCGACATCATTCAGACCTTGAAAACGGATATCCACGTTAAGCTTTTCTGTACTAACATTACCTGTTAGTGTCAGGTTCTTTTTCTATTGTGGGATTATTCAGCGCCTTTGAGGCAAACTCACCTTTTGGATTTAACTCTTATGAAGTGGATGAGGCAGCACACCTGTGCTGGTGGTAATTTATTATTGTCATAACATTACATTTTTCAGTAGCGCAGTAATGTACTGCATTTAAGTCAGTCATTTCATTACAGTTAAATTACAGTGGTTCTTCAGTTATCTCGACACTGTGCAAATAGCTATTTATTTTCACTTGGAAAATGTTGCCTTTGTAGATCACTGCTGACGAGTGGAGATATGCACATTGTTTACGTTTTTTTATACACAGACACACAGCTCGCCTAAAAATTTGTTACCGATGCTGTTCATAATTTTTAGGGATAGTATTTCTGGGCGTAGCCAAGCGACGGAGTGGAGGAGTTTAGGTCTGGGTCTTGTTCATGAGTGAGGGAAGCGGGAGATCAGCAGACGTATTGGTGCTGCAGCTGCAAGTGATGCGGACGCTGTACGTGTCCGTCGTGGCGAAGAGAAAGCTGAGGGTAAAAGCGCAGCTGTTGATTTACTAGTCGATCTATGTCAGTGGTCCCCAAACCCCCGGGCCGTGGACCGGTTCGGGCCCGTGAGTCGTTTGGTCCCGGGCCGCGAAAGTTGAGGTTTGGGTGTGAAATTTATGGATTTCAGGGTTTTTATTGTTTTTATTGTTAACTAAGTTTCCCTGTGTCTTTTCAGGTGTTATGAATAAATCTTCTTTTAGTACCGGTACTGGTTTTATTTTGTTGTATTTATCCACCACACCTTAAAGGCCGGTCCATGAAAAAATTGTCGGACATAAACCGGTCCGTGGAGCAAAAAATGTTGGGGACTGATCTACGTTACCTACCCTCACCTATTGTCACGAGTTTTCGGTAGTGACCGAGAGCTTGGTGAGTAGTCTGTAGTGTTTTGCTTAGCGCTAACGAGCTAGTTAGTGCTAGTTAGCGCTAGCAAGGACTAACGCCAGTCCAAAGTTTATCTAAAAACTTTGATTAGTTAACATTTATATTTGAAAGTCGATTCAGGATTTAATGAATCGATATCGCTTTATTTAAGCTAGTCTAAGCTGCGGAGACATTTTTTTTTTGTACTGGTGCGACCTACACTCACAGTCTTGACTTAATAGCCGTGTTAGTGTTTATGTATTTTAACAACATTTATTTATTTTGTACTTCATAATAATTTAAGGCACATTTTTATCTTTTATGTTAAGCACATTCACTTTATGTGTAATGAAATCTACTCTAAAAATAAAGTTTCTACTCCTATTTCTATGCGGACCGATATCACAGACTGACAAAGGATTGTTTTTTTTTGTTTGTTAAAGTTGAAGCGAGCTGAGAATACTGCTGTTTCTTTTCTTCTTCTAATTCGTTTATTGATAAGCGATTTTAGGGACTCGTATTACAAACAAAAATGATTTAAGTTAGATTGATTTTTCACACCGAATTTTCTTGCCTGGTGCTACACAAAGACGTATTGTATAAAAGGAAAGATGAACGGAGCATGTGCCACCACCAATCATTTAAATGAAATATTATTCTATAAATAAATGGACACACTAATTGGCTGCGAATGCTACCAAGGTACATGCCAGGTTTAATCTTTTCTCATACAGCTTATTATCGCTCAAAGTAACAGAAATTGATCATGCATTCAAATTATTTCAGCGCTTTGTGACTCATGAGCACACACACACACACACACAAATGCACACACCCCGAATACTCTTGGAGTACCAGCGTTGCCCCATCCTGTGATTGCAAATTAGCGCTTACAGGCCTGTAGCTTCGGGTTCCATGATTGCCAATTATGTTTTACTCAGCCTCTATTCAGAGACTGAGTGGAGTGCTGTTGCATGAGTTATCACGGTCAGCATCCTCATTGTTCATTATTGCCACATTATCATTCTGGGTGGTGAATTATTGATTTTGCTTGTCATTGTGTAGAAATCATGCCCATAAATATTACACAGTATTTGTTCTGCAGGGACGTGTACGAGCATTTTGAGAGGTGGTGGCTGAAATTTTAAAAAGGGCCCCCCTGCCCCAGTAGTGCTTTCTATTGTCCTCATTCTGATGTCAGTCATAATTCAGCAAACAAAATACCCTGCCAGGGCACACACATTTATCTCTCATATGTATGCACACACACTTTCACATTTTCTGCTGTAGCACTGATGTATTTAAATATTTTCCACTGCAGACATTTTGTAATTGTAAGACTTACATTTTCAGGCTCATCTGGTGGATTTTTTTTTCTCTCTGTTTAACATTGTTTAATATTTATTGAATCAATAAATAGTCTTTAACCTGCCTGTTCCCTAGTATAGAGTCTTGTGTGTATTCGTGGCCAGCGAATGGTTAAACCAAAGAGACCATTGCTATTTCCATTAGTGAGAACCCATTCGTGTACCGCATATGAGAAAAGGACAGGTTCCGGCAATATCTGGACGAAATTTTCCTGACGTCCTCCTCCTGACACGATTTCAGTCAAACATGCAAAACACCACAATAACCAGATTTACAGATCCTCTCCGCTTCTCCAGAGAGGAGAAGACACAAAACAGAAAATCAACGGATTTCCAACTCAGTTTTCTAAAGCAAACCTAGCACTCTCTAGCCAAACCCCAATCACCAAACATGCGTCATTGTGTTCTTAATAACAAGGTGGAGAATAATCGTGAATATACACATAAAGTGGGAACAATTATGGCAGCTCAAGTTGGTCTGGCCCCCTGAGGACTATGACTCAGACTGGTTGATATTTAGTTGACAGAAAGAGAAAAATAGCTGTAATTATCAGAATCTGGCAGATACGGGAGTGTGGATCGGAGTGGATCTACACAACAAGCACAGTGTGAAAAAAAACCCCTGAATAAACGGCATGAAGCTTTGCAGTTTTCCTAAGGGGAGGAGTGAGCTTGTAACTTGGCTCCTGCTGATACTGGAATGGCAGGCAGATTGGAGAGTACTAGTGTTTTGCACTCTCTTAGAGCTGACACACATTATGCTCACACTCACCGTGCATAAGAAAATATGTGTAAGCTACTGCAGGCCTGCGGGTTACTTTTTAATGTCTAAGGTGTTTAACTAAGATGTAACAAATTCTAGTGCCAGGTGACAATTTGCATTCTAAATTTTGACACAAACAAGTCTGCAGCTTTGAGCTACATCCTAACGTTAGCACGCTAGAATACTCCCAATTACAATGCATCGTTAATATTTAGTGCATAATGTTAACCGGTGTCACTATCTAACATGAAATTGTGCACAATTGGCACCTATTGTACTTTTGTGTTTGTAATGATATTTTTCTCAAAGCATCAAGATGTTCATATTCTGTTTTTTTTCCATATTGTGTGTTTTTTCTTTGTTTTTTCAGACTTGTAGAGGAGCCCCCTGTCCACTGTTACTCTCAAGCCTTGATGAATCAGATCTCACAGTATAAAATTACAGGAGTTGACGTGTAACATGTCCCAGTTAGCTTGGCACAATATTTTGTACAAGAATCCATTTAACGTATAAGCGACCTTAGAGAACATAAAAAATATATACATACATATAATATATATCTTTGACCTAGTTTACTAGTGTGTGTAATTTAGCTTCTTCTTTTTTTTTAATCATGCTAAACTGCTGATTATTGTCATGCAGGAGTTTTGCATGTACACTCTAATGCAACCACATGCGGTGCTATTAAAACCATAGCAGAGATTTATTGAGTGCTGTTTCTTTGTCATGTTTTGGGGGTTTTTTCAGTCCATTAAATGATTTTTTCCTTGGAATTAACAACTTAAAAGAATTGGTGAACAAAAGGACTTAAAAGAAAAAGATAAATGGGCCAGAGCTCAGAAAAAAAATACCGCTTTTGTGTTATGCAACAACAAAAGAGGCTTTTACTATGGATTGTAGCCATTGTGCTTAACAATTCTGATGAAATATTTATTTAATTTCTGTGTTTAAATTGACTAGCTTTGAATTTTGGACAGCGATGAAAACATGTTTGTTTGTTTTTTAAAGAAAGTTGTTTATAGATTAATTGAAATCATCCTTTGTTTCAGGCCTATAATCGCCCAAAGTAAGATGTAAAATGGGAAAGCTGAGTCATTTATCTTTCTCCTGTCTTCTTCTTGTTTATTTGCTGAGGGGCAGCATTAGCAGCCCGAGCATCATGTAAGGTAGATGAGTGTTTGTGATTACTCTTGAGGGGAGTTCAATATATGGATTTGCTTATCTCCTCTCTGCATCGGCACGTCCATGCTTCCTGCTCTGGGTGGTAACGCCAACAACGGGCTATCTGAGAGAACAGAAAACCAAAAACAGCTGGTAGATGTAGAGAAAGCGTTTTGTTTCTCCAAAGTCGAGATATTTCCTATGCTTGTCTCGTTTATTTATTTATTTTTTTCCAAAACTGCTTTTATCTGGATGGAATCATCATTTAGTGTAAGAGATAAAGCTATGACAAAGACTGTTTTCCAACAGTATTCCAATGGATACATCAAATGTATCTGTGGAACTTTGGGCTTTGTGGTTTTAGAGACAGGGATTCTCAGTGGATTTGCAACGTCCTGCCTCCTGCATTCATTGGTGAGGTAGTACATTATTAGCAGTAGTGAGAACAGAATTATTATCTATTGTGTGCATCATTTGAAAACCGTCAAGTGTGAGCAATGTCCCGACTTAATTGGCCCAACACCGTCTGGAGTTTCCCCTCATCATCATCAGACCACCCATCAGTCCTCTTCTGCTTATCTGGTTCAGAGTCGCAGGCGTGATGGAGCCTATCTTAGCTGCTGCTGGGCAGTGTGTACCTCAGACAGGTTGCCCCTTGACTAATTGCCTAGTAATCAGCCTAACATGCACATCTTTGGACTGCGGGAGGAAATCAGCAATTCCAGAGAGAACCTGCACAGGAAGAACATGCTAACTCCACACAGGCAAGTGGATTTAAACCCAGGAACAGCTCGCTGTGAGGTAACAGCTTCAACCACCAATTCAATTCAATTTTATTTATATAGCGCCAGATCACAACAACAGTCACCTCAAGGCGCTTTATATATACAATAGTACATGCAGAGAAAACCCAACAATCATATGACCCCCTATGAGCAAGCACTTTGGCGACAGTGGGAAGGAAAAACTCCCTTTTAACAGGAAGAAACCTCCGGCAGAACCAGGCTCAGGGAGGGGCGGGGCCATCTGCTGCGACCGGTTGGGGTGAGAGAAGAAAAGAACGGGATAAAGACATGTGTCCTGTGCTGCTGTGCCACCCACATCATCACACTTTGCATAATTTAATTTTATGAAGTGTGGTGTAATTTAGAGCTTACACCTTTTAAACTTTTTCTATTATTGCGTATCTTTTTCATTTTTACTTCTTTTGTGTCTGAATCTATACCATGTCTTGTTTTGCCTTATTTTAACTCCACCAATCCCAGCGCCTGCCTTTTTCTGCAATGTTTAACTTGAACCCAGGCTTGAGCCTGTCCCCAAGCAATCATATCTGTAATACCTTACCATGAAGAAAAAGGCTGTTATCCGACTATAGAAAATTAGATCTGAAGTGGAACTTCACTTTAGCACAAGACTGAATTATCTTCATTTGAGCACAGTCAGCTTCAGCTGGCAACACACTGTCAGCTATTACATCCTACTGCAGCTACACCTCACAGTAAAAGTCCCTGAAGTAATTCTTGAGGGAGTGATAAATAAGTTGTGAGATCAGCAGCCTCCAGTTAGATCAAAAAGTATCAACGCGAAAGCCCCGTGTGCATCCCTGCTGGAAGGAAGAAAAAAAAAACTTTTGGGAAGCTCATTTCTGCTGCATCTTGATCGCTTACAGTATTTCATTTGCTGCTTATGTAACAAGCAGAATTTCTTTCCGCAGTTTTGGTCAAAACACACGCTAATCAGCTGGTGGTTGCTCATCAGTGAATTCCTCCTGAATTGCAAAACACATGCCGCTAAAAACAATCACTCAGAGACTAAAACGGG
>VUQR01011094.1:0-11792 GCA_015108515.1 Hemichromis elongatus | reverse complement strand
CCTCCTCCTCCTCCTCCTCCTCCGCCGCCTTCCAGCTGTGATTTTAAACATTACCTAGTGAGTGAGTGCAAGAGGCCCTGCAAGATTCTTTGGCCTAGTCAAAGACAAACAAGTCAGTTTGTTGGTATTAATCACCAGCAGTGTGTTAATACAATGGAAGTGGTTTAAACATGGGTGTACGTCCACGTACTTCCACTCCGATACCATAGCCAACTAGAATTTGGACATTTTAATAAGTCCCTGCACGTTTTTATGAACCTAAAGTCCTGGTTACAAACAGCTGTAGCATGAGCAGTGAGTTTAATAATGGGAAGCAAATGTACTATTTAAATGAAGGATGCTCTATCTTCAGAGTGGAGTTAATTTTTAAGTGACTAAAACAATCTTTCATTTTAAGATGAGCCTTGCGGAGATGATGATTAAATTAGCGATAAATGGCAATCAAGTGAATAAACAGAATTAAAGCAAGTCTACCTGATTATCTACTGATCCACTGATTTGATTCGTATCTGTGCTAAAGGACAGATCGGTTCGGTTCGGATGTTACTCCGTGATTATTACTACATCAGATGTCAGCAGTGCATCCGTAAACCTGCGTATGGAGCATGGAGAGCGCTAATGACAACAGGGTCAGGACTTTGGAGGCATTTCACGCCAACTCGCAACAAGTTTTGTTCATTTGTTTGCAGCCGTTTGTAACTTTACCGATTCCACAGCAAACGGCGAGTCGGCGATGACGGAAAAGAGCAGTCGATGGAGGTTTTCCTTGATTCCATCGCTGTTAACTCTGTTATGTTAGGTTTAGCGCTTGCTGTTTCTATTGTGCCTACAGTAACAAAGCAATTTGCTCAGTCAGATGAATTTCCATCTTAACACGTCTGTCAGCTGCTTTGTAAAGTTTGCAAAGGGCCAAGTGGTGAAACAGAGAGCAGAGGAGGCAGTGCAGGAAAGGGCCATAGAAAAGCAATAATTTAGAAATTTACATGGGAATTTATGCTTTCTGGTTTCTCAAATGTGGCTTTTTTATTATTTGTATGTTGCACAGACAAAAAGAATCTGAAGTGCTGTTTCTTAAATTTTCTAGCCTAAATTAAAAGCAAGAGGAAATAACCTGAAGCTCAGTAACATTAGAAGTATCTGTGGCCTTAATCGTAATGTTTACAGAAGAATCCTTTGTTAGATCGTGATCTTGACTTTAGTTCTTTCAACCAGACTTTCTAAAAAGTCTTTTTTTTTTTTTTTAATTCATGCCTGCATCAAAAGGCAGTTTCCCCTTTTAACTTGCTCTTTGTGTGCTTCAAGCCTGCCAGTGCCAGCGTGTGCCTTGTTCAGACAATAAACTTCATAGAATAAACTTTGGCGCGTTCGCTGCTTGCCATCAGAGCTCTCTAAAGGCTTCGGCACTTGAGTTGCAGTTCATCATCAAAGATTCGACTTCCAGACAGCCGAAGCACATTCCTCTGTCTTTATCGCCTCTTCTGTAGTCTGTGTCTTAGCACTATCAAAGGCCACCGCCATGTTTTGGCTGGAGTCCTCAAGTTTGAATCGTGAATTGTGACTTTTAAACAACCAGTCAGCCTCCTGTCATCCAACATGCGTCACTTTCTCCCCTCAGGACAAAAGAGCCGTTTTCGAATAGGTGGAATTAAGTGAGTCGCGTCGGTTAAATGACAGGCAACAGTTGCTTTTTTCGGGGTTTTTTTTCTTCCTGATGGGACAAAGCAGGCTTTTAGTGTAGGTGTGACTTATATGTGGATCTGTCGTAAGGCTATTCTCCAGTAAGCAGGAGTTAAGTTTGAATTGCAGCTGGACGAGTTTCTATTTTTACAGAAAGGGCACAGGCTTCAGAAATGATGAATGACTGTGGCTTTAACTGGTGAAAAAGATTTGAACTTTCTTGGCAATGTTCTATTCCCTCGAGATTTGGCTGTGGAAGAAATTGATGATGCAGTTTTGAGATTTTCCTAAAAGATGGTTAGAAATGTTGATTTTTCTGGCAGCTTCATCAGACGGTTCTTTGTAAAAAAAAACAAAACAAAAAACTTTTGCCTGTTGCTTTGTTCCAAACAACCGTCGATCATCCGGACAAATAGTCGCATCGATTAAAGCTAAAGTAAGATTAGATCAGCTGTTGTTGCCTCCGGTGAGATCATGAATATTGTTTTTGTTTTTTTTTCTAGTCAATTTGTTTTAGACCGTATAGCCTCAGTGGGATTTCCTTTTTAAGCGTCCTGACACCCGACCGACTATGCCAGAGAGATAAACGTAGTGACGTTTGCACGGGCCCCTGATCTGATTGTTATCTGAATGAGAGGAAGCTTTAAATAATATAAAATTAAGGTAAAACTGTAACCTCACCCATATCGGTTGCTTGAGTCTCAAGTAAAACTAACCAAGCGGGAGCTCTGCGGGGTTTTTTTTTTCTTCTGTTTTTTCTTTGTGTTGACTTTTTGACTGTTGCACGTTGGGCGGCCGTGCTTATTGGGGTTAAGGGACCTTAAATGAAAGCAGCTCGCTGGCTTTCATGTGGTGCACGGCTGTGGAAAACTCGCTGCAGATTAGGCCCACCCGAAAAAAAAAGACTCCCAGTGTGACGCATCAGCTCCAGTAGAGCATGGATGAGGAGAAATGGCAGCGCTGGTGTGGCTGCAGCGATGACTCAGCAATCTAATGCCAACGTCTGTGTCCACACCACCGGCTCCGCTTGTGCGCGAGTGCGTGTACTTTTTGTTAGAGCTTATTTGTTTGCGGATATGTCTGCCTACGTGCTGCAAGTGGGCATAAAAAACTGATTCATGTAATTGTTACCCTCACACACCTCATCGTCAGCAGTGCTACGAGTTTATACTCATTCATGAAGTTGAGCTCCTCTCTGATTGTTCATTTAGTCTACAGAATATTGGATAAACGTGGAAAATGTAAATCATGTTTGTAGAACCCAAGATTAAATCTTCATATGATCTCACGGTCTAAATAAAAGTCTCCAGTGTATTAGGACTTGGAACTGAGGAGAGCAGCAAGTCTAGCTTTTTTGCAAAGAAGACTTGCTGAATGTTCGCCCGATTTATTGCTCAAATGGTTAAGGCCCCTGAAAACTTTGAAACTTTCAAATCAACTTCGAGCGAACTTGGAAGTTCTGGAGAAGACTTTCTAGTGTTTGAACGGTTTGAAGAGAAATGCTTTAAAAAGCTGGACTTGTCTTCTGCGCCTTATCCGGATTACGTTCGTGTGTTTTAATCCCGTTTGATTGATAATGGTCTGGAAACATAAGCAAACAACGTCACAGCTGTCATCGCATTTTGCTGCAGAACCCTGATTGGTAGAGATGAATATGAGATCACCCTTTTCAGCAGAGTCCCACCCACTTGAATTCTAAGGAGCTTGGAAAGAAAGCGTCTGGACTTCTTTAGGTTTATGGAAGACGTTTCACCGTTCATCCAAGAGACCGTTCTAAGAGCAAAAGATAAAGAAGTCCAGGTGCTCTTCTTTCCAAGCTCCTTAGACTACGATGACCTGGATGACTGAGAACCTTCACACCTTCACACCCACTTGAATGCACTGAAACAACTAAAGACCAAAAACAAAGACAAAATTTGCTCATGGGAGCACTTCTCAGGGGCTTCAATGAGATTAATTGAGATTAATTTTAGAAAGCAGAAAGCCTCTGCATCACTCTGCTGCCCTTTGTTACCAGAAATCTGTGAATCCAGGTAAAACCTCTGCTTGGAGGTTTACCTGTCGGTGCTGAAATCCTTCCCAGCGTGTGCATTTGTGTGCTTAAGCTGCACAGACCCAGCTGCGAGTCTGTGTACATCTGTGTGTGAAGAGAGCAGGAGCACAGCAGAGTGTTGGATGAGGACAAGAGGGAGGGAGCGGGGCCCAAAAAGGATGAAATTTCAGATTCCTTTGACGGTATTAGATAGCTGGCCAGGAATGCACACCTCGTCCGGGTTGGAAAGAGAGTGGGGGGATTTGGAATAGTTATGGTATGAGGAGGTATGCATGGTGGATAGGAATGAAGTGTGTTTACACTTTATATTGATTAAAAAGCATCAATATATAAATGCATAACGTTGAATGAGGAGATCCCATTTTATTATAATTTACCGAGATATTGGTCCATTTTGAGCAGCTACAATTAGAATTACTTGGGGTAATCAGTTGACTACAATACTCTCACATAGTGAACACACAGTGTAGTCATTGTGTGTGATCAGTCTCGTGAGATGCTTTCGAATTTAAAAAAAAAAAAAAAAAAGTCATAAGACTCAAAGATTAGATTAGCTAAAATGTATCACTTTAAGAACTTTAGCAGTGGTCTGTTAGGACGATCCATTTCAGGCTCGCCTTTGAAAGCTGCTTTTGCACGAAAGCAACTCGGATCTCTTTTCATATGCTTCTCACTTCCTTCCTGACCGAGCAGTCTCCAACACACCGTTCCTCAGTCGAGGAGGAGGCATTTGTCTGCCGAGGGATTCGCCGCAGAATTGATTGTGCAGATCCATTAAGACCAGATCAGATTCTTGCATTGTCCAGCAGGTTTAAAGAACAGCAGAAGCAAACACTTTTTAGAAAAGCCCTGCAAGTATTTAAAATGTTTTTTTTGTTGTTGTTACTTTTGTCTTATGTCAGATAGTCTTCCTCCGATACAAGGCTTAAACACATGTTTTGATGCCATGGGCTAAAGTGCGTCCTGATGTGGAGCATGGCTGACACATCAGAGTCCTTTTCCTAAATACTGGAATATTTAAGATGTCAAAATAGTAATTAATTTTTCTACCAATGGCACAAGCAGGTACAGCTTTTCACGCTGTGTACCCGCATTATATCCTGACATAAACCCCCACCTAATGCAAATGTGTATAAAAATGTATAGTGGTTCACATTAGGTGAATGTGTTTACCACTAATGCCGTCACAAATTACTCTAAATCAGGGGTGGGCAACTCCGGGCCTCGAGTGCCGGGGGCCTCCGGGTTTTTAGATCTCACCCTGGGTCAACACACCTGAATCAGATGGTTAGTTCATTACCAGGCCTCTGGAGAACTTCAAGACATGTTGAGGAGGTCATTTAGCAATTTGGATCAGCTGTGTTGGATCAAGGACGCATCTAAAATTTGCAGTCGAGGCCTGGAGTTGCCCACCCCTGCTCTAAATAAACGAAGGCAAACACCAGATCAGCTGCATTCATTTTATATGGAATCTTTCTAAAAAAAATGTATATATAATTCAAATGAAAAATGAATAAATGAAATGGATACAAGTTCATCAAGAAGAGGAGTTGGGCCCTAACTAGGCTTTGTTTTGACTCTGTAGTCTGCTAGCAAGGGCAGCCGCAGGTCGTTGCCACCTGGGGATGTCTGCGAGGGCAGACGAGGCCAAGAGAAAGCCCCAGGCAGCAGTGGACTCGGATGCCTTTTTGAAACGTACACAGCAGCCACCGGGTGAACATTAGAGAGCTGATGCAGACAGCCAACTGAAAGTTGAATTGGGCGAGAGACCCTGAACAATTTGGAGACGCTAAGGCACCAATAACCCACCTACAGCTTTAACTGCGAAACCTTGAGAGATTCACTTCCTGTAGATGGATCTTGTTGACCGAAGGCTCTCCGTAAGCCTGGGTGAAGCTGCTCTAAGTAGCAAGTGAGTTTAGGGTGAGTTTAAATGTCTCTGCTGTAAAGGAAAGGTGTGTGCTTGATTTGCTGCAAACGCTTCATAGCAAATTGAATGCTACACAGTAATCGTGTCATTTGCATTATTCCCACTTTCATAATCATTCAAAGCCAAACTGATACGATCGCCCGGCCCCAGGTGCCCCTGCATTTCTGGCAGTAGTTATGTCTGTCCGGTTGTGAAGGAACCGATCCCTTTTTGGTTCTGATGGTTGTTCTGAGGGTTCGGGCCTTTGTGGATTGGGGAGTTTTCAGTTGAGATGCTAGTTACTCTTGGATTTAGACAAGGTCACAGTTTCACAGTCAGTCCATTCCTCCTCCTGCCAAAAATAATGGCTCTCACCTTTTTCCTTCTGAAAGTAACACTGGAAATTGAATTCTCACTAAGAATTGGTTAGGGTGAGTAAATTCGCATGAATGCCAGGAGCCGAGGTTTACTAGCTGAATATTGTTCGCTTCTCTTGTCAGTAATTTATTTGCTGTGGCTGATGAGTCAGAAATTTAACTTTCTGTTATTTGATGTGGCATTTTTTCCTATTTTAGATAAGTTAGTCTGGAACTCATCTGTGATTTTAAAGAAATTTGTTTAATATATTTAGAGGATGTAAACACGATCTTTGAGGTTTAAACTCAGTTGTCTCTCTTTAGATGACTTGTTTACTGATTTATTTTTTTCTAAGAGACAACTTGAATGTCTTTTTGCTAATTAGGCAGCACTAAATGTACCACACTGGTACACTTAGTACAACATACTGGTGGGTTTGTCAGGATAGACGTGAACAGAGTGGTGCTTTTTAGGCAAAATGTTTGCGTGGGTGTGCTAATTCACGATGACATTATTTGAAAAGTCAAAGGATCACCGAAGTTAATAGCAGCCGTCTTAGATGGCGTTTTACTCCGAACGGGAAATGTCAACCTCAAAGTGGTGTTGGAGTAAAAGTGAAGGGATTACTAAAGTCAACAGGTTGTGTCCTTTGGGGAATGGCAATCCATCAAGAAGTGATTTAAATACCCAAGTCAGGAGCAAAGTGTTGGGATAACTGGTAAACTGTCATTTTTTTTTAGTCAGATTATAAATCTGTTATAATTCAGCCCTGTCCGGGAAACAACACGCAGTCCAAATGGACTTGATTACTTGATCATTGTGTCATTTGCAGGTCAGGAGAGTTCAGATGTGTTTTAACACAATGCCACAATCGTCCCAGGAGTGGATGCCACCAACAAATTTACCTAAAGGTTGGACTCTGCAGTGCTCAGAGACGAACCCCAAAGCTTTGGGTCTCACAGACCACAGGCCTCGGCGTATTAAATGTTGAAGATCATGACGGTACAGTTAGAAATTGAGTCAGTAGGGATGGCTTGCTTTTAAAAGGTTATCAAGAGAAGGCCTCTTTTCTCTAGCGGAGGCTTGCAAAGCTGGATCTAAACAAACTAAAAGACCGCGCTGTCCTTCGGAGAGATGACACCAAAGTGGAGAAGTCTGAATTTAAGGCAAAGCACTACATTTAGCACATAACTTCCCCTAGAAAATATAAAATATAAAGTATTCTGATTTAGCAAAAACCGAACGTATATGGGCATAAACCTCTCTTACCACCTGTCAAGCACGGTGGCCGAGGGGCGGCGAAATTGGTGATAACGTAGTTGGTCGTGACCGTCTCGTAGCTAAAAAGAACGGTGCGTAAATGCCAGTGAATCTCAACGGACTGAAGTAATGTTGTAATGAAGACGGGGGGCAGAATTCTTCCACCGTGACACAAGAGACTGACGAGTCATTCAGAAAAGGAGGAGAATAAGTTACTGATGCGAAAAGTGGTTCTACAAGCTTTTGAATCCTGGGGCGTACTACTTCTCACAAGCTCACGTGGAGAACGAGAAGTGCGTGCGGAGTAGCTTTATATCAGGGGAGACGTTGATAATGTGCCGTTCATCAGAAAAATGTCACGACATGTTCTAAGCTCATTTTCTGCTTAGACACAATGCAGTCGTTCGAGTTTAATAGGGATTTTTTTTTTTTTTAACATTACCTAATTCTCCACTCAGTCGTTTTGAACAAATGATTATCGTGCCCATTTCGGTATTTTTGAAAAGCAACTAATTTTCTGCTGCAAGGTTGACATCCTCAGAGGATTATCTGTCTAATGAAAAGCTCTCAGCTCAAATTAATGTAAATATGCCTGTCCGAAGCTTACATAAGTGCTGTTCTGCTGCTGTGTAACCACTCTGGATCAGACCATGTTTGTTTTTTTGTTTTTTTTAATTTTGTTAAAGCTTAGAACTCCAGCTTTTTCAGTGCGTAAATGTTTTTGCAAAGTCTGTAATAAACCCTTAGAATTGCAATTTATGTCCAATCAGACGAAACTGGAGTTGGATGATAACAGATTGAGCGGGAATCAAGACCATACGGTCGATATAATGGGAAGAATACAGTTAAAGTGTGTGAGCCTCTGTGTTCAGGACATTTCACCCACGGCACCAGTCTCTTTTATTTTTCTTGTCAGTGTGATTACTTTCGACGGGTTGATTGCTGTAATATAATTCATAATGTATGAACCGCAAAGGAAGCTGGGAGCAAACGATCTGCAAGATAGTCGTCCCTTTCAGTTCGGATGAGGCGGCGTGCGAGTCAGCTGTTGTCATTGAGCTCTGTGGTATTAAACTGTCTTGATTTCGCAAAGATGCTGAGCAGGCTTCCTCCAAATTGACTCGATGCTAAATGAAGAGAGAGTTTTCTGGCTTCAACTTTTTTCTCTTTCTAACCCATTATGGTGGAAAGGTTTGTCGGCATCTCTCTGTGCAGTGATCTGTTCGAAGCTAAGAGCTACACTCACCTGCTGTCAAGGCCATGCATTGATTTTATTTTTGCTGTTTCCTAATCATAGTTTTGGCGTACATGCAGCGTGTGGGTTTGGGCTAGCTCTCTAAAACGAGCTGCGTAAATTTATAAGACACTGGCTCAGTGCCCAGCGCTGCCTGGTCGCCCCGGACGTCTTCACCGAACGTTTCACTGGAAGCTTCGATTTTCCCCGTTGTGGTGGGAGTGACGGCTGCCGCGGTCGCGAATACAACGTGACAGATGGCGACTGCGTTAGATGCATTTCACATCCCCCTCTTCTACTTTTTCTTTCCCCCCCTTTTTTTTTCTCTAGACTTAAGCGGCAGTTGGCATTGGGTCGGGCATATGTTAAGGATTTGAACGAGAACAAAAAACTTAGTACAAAAAGTCCGAGACCACCGTGTGAAGCTTAAATACTTTCTGGTCCAGGTATGCTGCAGGTTTGTCTGGCGAGCTAAATCAGCTTTTCCTGAGCTCTCCATGTCCCACATCCCGCTAAGTTTCCTTTGTCTGCAGTCCTTGTCTTTTGACTCTTTGACAGCCCAAAAGTAGCTGAATAGTGAGAGAAGAATGGCTCTTTGTTTCGACCGCTTGCTGTCACTGTGGATTTGATTGTCTCAGTAGGCAACATGGCCTCAAACATGACTATTCACACACTCGCGCACACAGTCACCCCTGTGGATGGACATTCCTTTTGGCAGGGCTCCCAGATGGCACTGCAGGTTCTGTGTGGGCTGCGACCATCAGAAGGAGTGATTGACTGTGTTTCTCAAAGGCCGGGCAGCATCACACCGGAGTGGGTCATAAGGTCATAAGACCATAACTCTGTTTTTCTTTGCTGCTGAGAGTTCACATTTCTCTGTTAAGTCATTTGGAGATTTAGTCAATCAAGAATGTCAGTGAAGAATTAACGGTAGAAGTGGCTTCTTTGGTACATCAAATGGCTTTTCCTGCACCCATGTTCGTTAGGGACAATGAACTCGAAGTGAAAATTAAGTCTTGAATGGTAGAAGCTCAAAAAGGGAATGTCTTCGGAGCCGCAGGGTTAGTGACGGGCTGCTGAACATCCCAAAAAAAACCCCATCTTGTTAAAACTGCATCCTAGTGTTTTATGACAACGCTTACAAGCGGTGTCAGTTCCATTAAAGAAGAGCGGTAGTTAAAGAGACCATCTCATCATCCGGAAGGTGACTGATTTTTTTTATCCGCGCGGCAGCTGCCCTAAAAGATCCTCAGACGCCCCGCGGCCACGTTTACTCTTGAGTCAAGTTTTTATGTTGAGTAATCGATTTGTTCTACCTCCTTTAAATGTTTAATTAACCTAGACCCAGAGTAAAATGTCACTAATATGAAATCCTCAGATCCTTTATCACAGCCAGCTGAGCTGGAAGCAATTTTGTGAGTATTAGGAGATGACATTTTCCCCAGGCAAGACATCTTATGGTGGATTTAAACTAGTTGCCGTCACAGTGGAACAGAAGCCCTGCGAACAAAAATTAGTTCAGTGTACATTTACGTTTGACTCCGCATATTAGCCTTGAAGCAGAATTATGGCTCGCTTGCATTTGGACTGTAATAAAGGGCTAATGTGGCATATGCTGAAAATACAGGGATGTACATCACGTTTGCTTTCTCCCTGAACGCTACAGTGTGTTTTTTTTAACGGATGTTCGCGTTCGAGCATCAACTTTTAATGTTATTGGGAGATCAGCTGAGATTTGAACTCGAAGGAAATATCCATGTTTAGTTGTTGTGAAAGTTGCAAAACGCTTCTCTCCTTCCACGTCTTTAGCAAAGCTGAAGATCTAGCTCTCGGGCGAAGGGGAGGGGGAAAAATGATCGTAGTGATTTTATCATCTGTAAATCTCCCTTTGAGCTCAGATCATCATCAGCAGGTCTGTTAATGGATCCAATCTGAGCTGGATGGAGGTGTACTTAAACACCTTTACTCTCTCCCAGTTTAAACAGATGAGCTGAAATTGGTTGTGTCGTGACTCTTGTGTCCTTGTAGAGCCACTGTTTCATTGTATTAAACCAACCGTTTGTATTTATCTTGAAGCGAAGCTCGTTGTTGTGCAGAGAATGTCAATAGAACGTTTACGATTATTATTTCATAAACGTGAATATCTGAGCTCTTTAGACTTGGGATTACAAACATTTATCACTTTCTGGGTAAATAAGAGTAAATGTAGAATGTAGATGGCTAAGGCAACATAAAAAAATAACACAAAAGTGACAATCCTGACCTATCAAGGCGAACTTGTGTAAATTGTACTTCTTTTTTTTTAACTCTTTATGACAAGATAGGATGTCAGGCAGAGGTCTACATGGATTAGGATGAGGGAGGCGGGTGTAACAGGGAAGTTAGATGGCTTTAAATGCATGCTATCATGGATGGCTTGGAGATGGTGACACCGACAAAGAGACAGGAGGCTGAACTGAAGATGTTAAGGTTTTCATTGGGAGTGGCCAGGATGTACAACATTACATATGAGTACATCAGAGGGTGGAGCTGGTAAAGATTCAAGCTTAACATGGTTTGGACATATGTAGAATACCAAGGATGTTTGATATGGAGCTGCTAGGCAGGAGAAGAAGCAGGAAATGTAGAAGATTCATGGATGTAGTGAAAGGGAACATGCAGATGAGTATGCCAGAGACGGAGATCTGCTGTGGCAACCCCTGAAAGACGATGATTTATCAAAAAGATGGAAACATTGTAACAGTTTCTTTTTTCTTCCTCCTTCTGTGTCTCATCCCTTTCATCAGGTGTGTACTCCTGCCTCTCTTGAGTGTGAAGCCTCCTCAGCAGGCACTCTTCCTGCTCGTGGACTCCATTGATGAAGGCTGTCAGCTGGGCGAGGGGGAACAGAGGTCCTCGCCGGGTTCTCCCAGGACCATTGCAGAGCTCCTGGCCAGTCACCACGAGTTTCTGCCTCCCTGGCTGCTGCTCATCTGCTCCGCACGGCGACAGAACAAAGCCATTACCAAACTATTCACAGGTAAATGGTTCAGCTTCTCCTGTTGCTCAGTTAAGATAGCTGTTCTCCAAGTGTAGAGGCAATTTTCTAAAAGCTTTAGGGTGCTACGTGTAGTTTTTAAAAAATCAATACATCATTGTCAAAATCACTGTGATACCATTATTACAACTGAGCTGAGCTGTTGAAAAGAGACAGTTTGATGTATGAGAAAGTACTTGCAATTGTCAGTACTGCTGTATGCTTGTTCCACTTGATGGCAGCCATTTTTCAGATTTAATAATATACATTTTGCCAAAAATACAGC
>VUQR01011090.1:0-14237 GCA_015108515.1 Hemichromis elongatus | reverse complement strand
AACAATAGCAGGGCAGCACTGAAGGCAAGGTGACCAGGAAGTGAGCTCCTCATTACCCTAATGGTCACCTCCACCCTGGCAAGGAAGTAGGAGGAAAAAAGAACAACTGAACCGGTGGGAAGGGGTTTAAGGGTCATCATAAACATGCACAGCTTGACACACTCCCAAACAAGTTTGCATCCGTATCCACATTGAAAACCATCTCAACTCATCCATCTTGCCTAACCTTAACCTTTTAAAAATAACTGTAAACCTAATACGCAGAAATTTTATTTGGAAAATTTGAGAGCAGATTCTATGGTTTGTTTGTTTGTTTGTGATAATTTATTTCAAACATGTAAACAATATACACCCTTTAGAATGGAAAAAAAGATATATATATAAAAAAAGATATTATACAAATACATACATTTCAATATAGCTGTCCTTCTGATTAATTTACATGTTGAAAGGGAGTGGGAAGAAGTAAACACTTATTTAATCCCACCCCTTTGCCATGAATTAACAGTTAATATTTAGTCAGCTTCCTTACTGATATACTTAATAAAAAATAGTGAACATATTTCTGATATACTATATACTATAATATCACATCATGATTTTTTTTTTTTTTTAAATAGAGACATTCACTTACTTTCAATATTTTCCTTTTCTTTATAGTTCGATGGTTTATGGTTTATGGTTTATGGTTTATGGTTTGATGCTGGCTTTCATGTTTTTGGAATAGGGTCCAACTGCAGATCTCACCTGTTGTTGAGATAAACCACTTCCTTCTCTGCCTATGATGGTTTAAAAGCAGTCTTAATGGTCTAAAAGTTAAACTGGTTAAACCCTGGATGACAGGGTGACTTTATCGACGGTTTAGAAAGTGAAAAGTGTAGTAAAAAATAAATAAATAAACAATAAAATAATGTTGAGGAATCAACTTAAATGAGGAAAACAAGACTGATTCTTATTGAAATCACCTAACATGAGACTTTTGAATTTCCTGCCTGGTATTTCCCTTTCTCTTAAACCAAACAGGAGGTGGAGGTAGGTGGGACTTCCAGCCTTACATGCTACATGACCTGTGCTGGCAAGGAGTTAGAGAAAATGCTACAGCATGTTTCAGGCACAAGGTGGCTTCCATAGCAACGGGATGAATTAGTTTGCTTTTCTTTGGCTGTGCTCTGATGCCTTTTTGTTTTTTTTCTCCCCCCAGGGTTGGAGCTGTGCGACCCTCCCCATCGTCTGATGGTTGCTATGGTCAGTGGTTTCTTCAGCGTGCTGGCAGAACTGCTGTTGCCAGGCATTGCTGTTCTGTGCCGCGATTGGCCTGTCCTCCAGGCGGTGGCCACGTTGCCTTTAGTCCTTCTGCTGTCCTATTGGTGGTGAGTCGGCTGGTGCACAGGTGGACACACTGTTTGTTTTTCCCCAGCGGTTCTCTGTGTGCCGTCCTCGCGCCGTAACATAATCCGATCTTCGTTTCTGCATGCGGAGCTGCTCCTGTCTCAGGCATCTTCAAACAAGCCACACCCAAGTTTACAAGAATCTCCATGTTTGTTTAATTGGTACCTGGGATATTTTAATAGATAACACCCAGGGTTGGTTTTTTTTTCAGAAAGCCTCACTCAAGCTGCTTTTACATGAGACCCAATAACAACAAGTGGTATCACTCACTCAGATGCTCTGAAACACTTCCAAGTAAGAGCTTAAAGGCCTCAGGGGAGACCGTGTCATTTTATGTAGTAGTGTTATGTATAAATATATAATTAACACTACTACATAAGACTTTCAGCTTTAATTTAAGGGGCTGATTAAAAAATTTTTTTATTTACTGTTGACAAATTTAAACCAATTTATTCACTGCCTCAAAATTGTTTATATCTTGTTCCCGCTCTCTAATGATTAAAAATAATAATAATAACAATAAAGTCTCCCTAGACTATTCCACTTCCACCATGTTGTTGTCACAGCAACAGCTTCCAACTACAAATACAATACCTGAATCATATCAAGCCTTATTGAATTTAGCACATGATGTAGACCAAACAGGTCCTTGAAACAGCCTTGTCCTTGAAATTTGTCTAATTACACTTGAACCTCTGAAGGGGAGGGGGGCACTGTATATAAAAGTGTCTGTAATTCTCAGCTGTAAACAGTAAACTGTATTTAAAAGATGCATGGAGCTTTGAGGAGGAAAAGTAAAGCCAATGCAAAATACTTCTTTGCGATGCATTTTTTCCTAATGCCCAGCAGGGGGCAACGCCTACTTGTACACTGCTCGGAAGTCAATAAGGAAGATAAAAGGTCCCAATATCTCTGCTTTCAGTAATGCCTTACCTCAGTATTAAGAGCATGAAGCAGAGTATGCCTCCCTTAATTCTCATTTTTTACCCACCAATAAGATCAAGTTTAAAAATGCTTTAATACAGATATTTACCTTACTTGGTCGTAACATGGTAACTACTTTTAACTAACTTTTATTTTGGTATGGTCTGGGTTGTTAATGCAGTGTGTTTGTTCATACCTTTGTAGCCCATATTTAGGACGCAACTCTAACTTTAGTTTGTTTTGGCAAATGTTTAGAGGAAAGTAAAATTGAAAAAGTTATGGACCTATTTCTACAGAAGTATGCTGTTTTCTGTTTGAGATGTCAGCCTTTTGATCTTCGTGATGGTTAATAGCAGTTGTTTTCTTTAGCTGTGCGTCAGTATTTCCAGAGTCTCCTCGCTGGCTGCTGGCCACAGTTCAGATTCCTCAAGCGAAGAGGAGCCTTCAGGAATTCTCCAAAAGAAATGGTGTTTTTCTACAAGACGACCTCTACCCTGGCGAAACCCTGCTGTCAGGTAGACATTCACACTCACACACTTTTGCAACTCTAGGATTTCTTTGCAGGTGTGTACAGTTTTCTCCTGGTTGTTAGAGCACAGGCGCTAAACCTTAAATGTGATGCATAGAGAGTAAAAATCTGGACGTCACGAATTTCTAAACCCAGGTATTTCCTTGATAGAAGCAATAGATATTTCCACATCAAACTCGGTGGGGTTTAACTTTGCTGGACATCCTTTCCCATCTTTGTTGTTGTGGGTTTTTTTGTCTGTTATTAACTAAAATAATATACCTGTTTGTGGTTACAGAGATGGATGCAGTGTACGGCGAGGACAGTCAGCCACGATACCGCTCTGCTCTGGAGCTGCGTCGGACTCGCGTCATCTGGAAGAACTGCCTCATACTCGGCTTCACCTTGTGAGTTTTCTCTTTATGAAATCAGTAGTAATGAGTCAGGGTTGCTACAGTTAAGTCCATAAATTGGACAGAGACGACTGTTTTTTTTTAAATTTTAGTTCTGTACATAACCAGAATTTTTTTCAAATGAAACAACTCTGATGCAGTTGAAATGCAGGCTTTCAGCTTTAATTCAGTGGGTTGAACAAAAAGATTGCAAAAAATTGTGAGGAACTAAAGCATTTTTAACACAGTCCCTTCATTTCAGGGACTCAAAAGTAATTGGACAAATTAAGTAACTGTAAATAAAATGTTCATTTCTAATACTTGCCTAAATGTTTTGCTGACAATGGCAGCCTGAAGTCTTGACTTCATGGACATTCATGGATCCAGATGCTGGGTTTCCTCGTTTTTAATGCTCTGTCGTGCCTTTACTGCAGCGGCTTATAGGTGCTGTTTGTTTGTGGACCTTTCTATACAAAGTTTAGTCTTCAGCAAGTGAAATCCATACTTAATTGGGTTAAATCATCTGACTGACTCTGCAATTCAAAAATATTTCACTTGTTTGCTTTAATAAACTCCTGGGTTGTTTTATCTGTATGTTTTGGGTCATTGTCCATCTGTATCATTAAATGTCACTCAGTTTGACTGCATTTAGCTGGATTTGAGCAGACAGTACCTCATAATTATTCGGCTGCTTCTGTCTTGTGTCACATCATCATTAAACACTAGTGTCCCAGTTCAGCCATGCACGCCCAAGCCATCACACTGCCTATACCGTGTTTTACAGATGATGTTTATGCTTTGGATCATGAGCTATTCCACACGTTCTCCATACTTTTTTCTTGCCATCATTCTGGTAGAGGTTGATCTTGATTTCATCTGTCCAAGGCTTTCATGCACTCTTCTTTTTATGGTTCAGTAGACTTTGATATCAAGTGGAGAGTGTTGTTTACTCGGTTGGCTGTTGTTAATGGGATTTCTCTTTTCTCAGGACTTATTTAACTGTAGATTTTGCCAATCCTAATATTGTAGCAATTTCTCAGATGGCTGTTTTCTTTTTTTGCAGCTTAAAGATTCCTTGTTTCAGCATTCCTTTGACCGCATCTTGTCTGTTCACAGCAAAATCTTCCATATCCAAGCACCACATTATGACATTAATTCTCCTGCTCATTAAATTGTCTTTGAGTCAATTGTCCAATTAATTTTGGTCCCTTTTAAAAAGAGGTTGGCGGGTATTAAAGAGATGAAACTCCTAATCCAATCATCATCCAATTTGAATGTTACCCTCAAATGAAAGCTGTCTACACATTATGTCCAGGATTTGAGGTACCTGCTTTTAACCCAGTTATTTTATTTTTTTTCCTTTGCCCTCCAGATTCATTGGAACAGGCATCCAGTACTGCTTCACCAAAAACCTGCACACTTTCTCCCACAATTTCTACTTCAGCTACTTCCTCCGGGTGATAACTGGAGCGCTCGCCTGCATCTTCCTGTGTTTGTCCATCAATCGCTTTGGCCGACGTGCCATGCTTCTCCTCTCCGCCATCATCACTGGACTGTCTTCACTCCTGCTGCTGGCCCTCACACCATGTATGTAACATTGACACAGACTCATAAGATCTACTGTAAATTATCTTCAGAGTTTCCCTGGTATCCTTGAAATGCCAAGTTTTGGATCACACCCAAGAAAGTTTTTCACTCTCTGGTTTTATTGACACTTCTATTGATGTTTGTGTTTGACAGACCTGCAGGGCGGCCTGGTGCTGGTGCTCTCCGTTGTGGGTTTGTTGTTCTCTCAGGCTCTCGCCATGCTCAGTGCATTCTTCGCCTGTGAGGTGATGCCAACCGTAGTTCGGTAAATGTCTCTTTGTTCTTGATTAAACTGAAAATAGGATATATTGCTCCCATTTGCTACAAAGTCAAAGGGTTTAAAGTAGAAAGGGCAAAAAAACAAGATGAGACAAAGGATCGTGCGATCTTTTCACCTTGTTGATTTGTTCTCCTTTTCTTGTGCTTCCTCTCTCTCTCTTCCAGAGGTGGCTGCCTTGGCCTGGTGCTGGCATTGGGTTGCGTTGGCAGGGCTGCCTCCTCCCTGATGGAGCTCCAGAACAATGGCGGCTATTTCCTCCATCATGTTGTCTTCGCCTCCTTTGCTGTCCTCTCTGTCCTCTGCATAATGCTACTACCTGAAAGCAAACGGAAGCCGCTCCCAGACTCCATGAATGATGGTGAGAACCAGAGGCGACCGCCCCTCTTCCTGTCGCAGCCCACCAGAGACAGCCTCCCTCTTCTGCACACACGTGCCCCTTTGTCGGAGTACAACCCGGATAACTACTCCCGCCTGGTGTCTGCCACTAGGAAGATGTTGGCTAAAGATTCTTTGCCTTACAGGATTGCTGTTCCCGCTCATCCCTCTCTGGTGTCAAACAATGAAACACAGGCAACAGAAACTTTGAGAGCTGTTGTCTCTTAAATTTACCCTGCTCCTCCTCTTTACACTCTAGACTGAGTAGATGAGCTGAAACGTTACCTCTGACAGGCTATGATAAGCCTTCAGTGAAAGGTTCGTGACTATCTCTTCATAACTCATCCGGAGAGCTGGATGCACTTTAGAGCTATGGCTCCAACTGTGACAGTTTCCGTCAACATTTCCATCTGGTCTCTTTACATTTTGTTACTGTGCGATGGCGTCTTCACACACAGATCCCGGTCCGACGCTGCAGAACGATGGCTTCCTTTGCTGTATTTCCTCAGCCTTTTCTGAGGAAATATTTAGTAATATGTAGGTACCATCCCAGTACAGCTGAGGTCACATTGCTTATGTCTGTGGTAGGCATTCAAACTAAACTGGCACACTCCAGTGTTACCAGAGGAACTCTCTGTCATGTAAAGCCCTTTGTGTGTCATCATCAGTAAAACAGGAGCTCTTCATTAAATCTGTCGGCCTTACTCGCCAGCAGATAGCCAGTGCTGAGTGGGCTGAAGATCACCTGAGTGAGCAAGACTAACTCAGACTATTCTTGTGAAGCACAGCAGGGGGCGCTGAATGATGCACTGAAAAGTGATCAATTATAGTTTTGGGGGGTTTTTTGCTTTGTTTTTTAAGCCTTTTTGTCTTCCTGTGCAACTTACAAGCCTCATTTGTGTTTTTGCTGAATGTTAGGATGTGATCAGTGTGGATGAACACGAGCAAATTACTTTTTTTTTCTTTTCTCAGTCTTCCTGCTCACTCTACAAACCACTTCTACTACCAACCTTGCATTAAAAACTGTTCTAACTGCGGTTTTCTTTTCAAAAACTGGCTAAATTTTAAGATGCACCAACCACAGCAGCTGCTGGGCAAAAAGCGCCTCTGTGTCTGCAGCTGAAACACAACAACCTTGTGGAATCAGCAGATATATTTACATTTTTCTTTTCTTATTTTTTTTAAACGGTCTGTTTGATGTTCTTTTATGTTTACCAGTGTGGATGTTATACATGTTTAAAGCCTTTATTTTTAACTGTGAAATGAGATGATGTCTTCAGCCATCAGTGTCATTATATGATAGTTTACTGTGTATGAATACATAACCTTACCTTCTGTGAGCAAACAAAGGTGCTTGTGTTGAAAGTACAGTTGGTGATGTAAGCTTTTAAAACCTCATGTTTTATTGTGTCATCGAAAAGTAAAATGAGCAGATGCTGAGTATTAACTTTTTTTAAAGAAAAAAAAACCCTAAATCATCATCTTCTTTTTTTCTTTCTTTTTTTTACTTCTTTGTAAACCAAACTCAAAACTTGAGTTTTAAAAATGTTCAGTGATGGTGTTTCTCTTTCTGAACACTAGATGGCCCTGTTCACTTTACAAAACAGAGAAATGTTCAGGTGTGCACACTCCATTTACAGTTGTGTGACTTCATTATTCAATGGGAAAAAATCCTTCTTACAGTCCTGCCCATAAAAAGGCACGCTACTACTTCTTGGTTGTTTGTTTGATTTTAAATGGGATAAGATGGATGAATTGAAACTGACTCAGGTCTAAATAAACTTTAATAACATAATTTTTTTTGTCTGTCTTTATAGCAAATTTGCAGTTAATATAATTGAATCTTAAAGCTTTAAAAACTGCATGAGGAAAAAGTTGCACAGTAGTTTCTCTCAGCATACAGTAGGTTGTATTGAACAGCTCCCCATTAACCAGTTAGTGTAATCCAAGCCTGGAGAGCCAGTGTAAGCAGAAGCGCCAGTGTACTGAGCGAATGGGCTGATCCGGTGGATCCGGTGGTGCTGGGGTATCCGTAGCTCGTTCTGCACGGGTTCTGCACATCTTCGTATGGAATGGGAACATCATCCGGGCTCATGCTGCTCATGCTGTCGCGGACCTGACACAAAAAGACGAGACCGTCAGGCAGGAGACAAACGCCAACGGGTGTATTCACTGTGAGCCCATCTGCTATTTGAGGACATTGTTTAAAACCTTCTGATTTAGCCACAGAGTAGCTGTCACCACCAACATTATTTATATATGTGCATTTTTAAAAAAAAGTTCAGTGGTCATGAGATGATCGTTGATAGTTTAGAGATTATTCAAGCATAGAGAAACTATTTTCTCTGCTTTCATGCAGCTAAAAGGTGCTTCAGCGTGACTGGTCAGTAAAACTTATACTTTAAGTGGGTGCCAAAAACTAGCCTCACCTGCCTACAGAGATCTATTCAGAGATTAATTAAAGCACCAAGAGTATAAAGTCCAGTTTGAAATCAGAGAAAATCAACTTTAACGAGTATTTGAGATGACCTCTGTATTCAAACTGTTTTCATCATTATGTTCTACCCTCTGACTGCAGTCATCCCTTTCTGCTCCCTCTTCACTTCCTGAGTTTCTCTATAAATAGTGTTAATGCCCTTTGACAGTTTCTTTAAAAGCACAATATTGATTTTTCTTTATATTTCCATTGGTAGTTTCAGCTTACTTGGTAACTTATAGATGTGCAAAACAAACTCTGGCTTACTCTTTGGATTACTCAAGATCTCACATTATTTATTGTTGCCTCTGAGCTTGTAAAGGCACTTTGGTTGCAGGAGTTTGGTTATGATTTCTTTGCTTCAGTTTTGACTTCAGAAGTTCAGCGTTTTAAACTGATAGCTGGTGTGTGTGTTTTTTTTTGTTTGTTTGCTTTTTGCAAATATATCTAAGTAAAGATTTTCAACTTGAATATTTAAATGATCCAGATTTGATGTGTGATTTAAGTGTATAGAAACATCAACATAGACGGTATCATAGTTTATGTGACTTGTGACAAAAGTAGACATGTTGACTCTGTGATGGCAGAAAGTGAGGAGATGCACTGTCCCAGTGATCCACATGAGGGAGCTGTCATCATTATTACATGATAAGTTTATCTGTTTATCTATGTATCCAGTGCTGTTAAATTTGAGTGTATTTAGTCAAAGAATAAAAACTATAATGATGCAGAGTAAGCAAACACTATAGATGAATATGAAATGGTAGAAAGTGTGGTTTAAGTGTGAGGAACAAAACTCATTATAGTTATGTCATAAAAATACTTTTTCAACTCATTATGAGCTGTAGAAGCTTATCTGGTGCCATAAAGTCAGCTGAGATGCAAATGTAATTCAAAGAGTCATTACCTAAATGAAAATATGAATACCTACACCAGTGCTGTTTGCACAAAGGATATTTGTCACAAGACAACCTGCAGAAACCAGTCAGTGCAAAAATATATGTGATGGATGTGATTGAAGGAATTCTTATTAAACACCTTGGATCGAACAACTTTACAGCAAATTAACACAATGACTCTGATCCCTACAGCAGCTCGTTGATTGGCCTCATGCATCCAGAGAACTCACTCACTCCTTTGTTTTTCACTTCTGATCAACTTCCCTTGAATGTTCACAGTAATGCAGTTTTAGGTTGTAAGATAAACATTCAGTCTAGTTTTTGTTGCAGGAATTAACTTGGAGGAGTGTTTCTCTTGAAATGATAATATATCCCACGATACTGATGGTGAGAGTTTGGTATCATGCTTTAAAAAAACCCTGGATTTTGGCTTTTAAGACGTTTGTAGCTGGTGTAAAATTAATTAAGTTGCACTAAATTTTGATTTCAGCCTTCAAGATTTAATAAAGCTGGCTTCTGTGGTGCTCAAATATAGTGGAAAAATCTGCAATTTAAAAAGACTCAAATTTCCGCCCCACCCTGTGGACATTTGGTTCTGTAACAAAGAAAATTTTCATTTTATGATAGTAAAATTTCACAGTTGTTGCAGAATAGGAACCTGATTTTGAGGGGGTTAGAAACACTTTATTTTTAATGGAATGACAGATCTACTAGTGACACTTCATCACCTAGCTCAGAATTACAATCCGGTAACAACTGCTATATCAGATTTTATACTTTTAAGGTATGCTGAGTATCTTATTCTTTCTTATCGTTGCAGAGGCTCAGATAAGGAGGCTGGTATCACTGTCATATTTGTTTAAATGGAGGGAGTGAGAAAATATCTTAACAGGTACTTTTGGTTGCTCTCTCTAATTTCCAAATGGGAAAAAGATCTGTATGTTTGATTTGGCCAGATGCCTTTTCTCTTCAAATTTATCCAGGCTTGGGATCAGCAGTGGGAGTCGCTAGCTTTTGTCCTCCAGTCGCAAACCAAAGATCTTTGGTGTCTAATGTAAATATGTTTACCACTTCACACAGCTCTTCAAATGATACATGAACCCATGAAGTGCATCAAGCTTTAGGTTATTTGTATGTGTGTTTGTGTGCATGCATTTATTCCTAACCTTCTCAACCTCGCTCATGACACGGAGCAGGTTATTTCCAAGGGCAGCTTTGACTTCCTCATCAGTCCATCCTCTCCTGAGCAGTTCAGCCACTAAATTGGGGACCTTGGACACATCCTCCAAACCCTCAGGTACTCTAAGAGGACAACACCCACGGACAAATTTACATCCAAGGCAGCAGAAAGTGTTTTTCACCAACATGGTGATTCTTAAAGAGCCATTAGAAAATCTTTGGTACATCTCTCACGGTGTGCCAATGTCTTCACGTTTCAGTGAGATGTTGCTAAGTTTATGTGGGAACCCACCTGTTAACGCCGTCATAATCTCCACCAAAGCCGATGATATCTGCCCCAGCCACTTTCTTTATATGGTCAAAATGATCTATAATGAAAGCAAGAAACTTGAGAATGAAGTGAATGGACAGAAGATGCCTTCAAGAAAATAAGATAAATGTTAATGTTTGACTGGTTTAAGATAAGATAAGAAATACTTTATTAATCCCGAAGGAAATTATGGTTACAGCAGGCAGCATGCCGCGCACGCGCACTTACAAAGGAACCTTCCGACCAAACATACACAGACATCACATAGGGACACAGGTCAGATAGGTAGGCTGATAGGAATAAACAGCGAAAATACACAACATGAGGTAAGGTTTACAGCAGATGTTATGGTCACAGCAGTAATTTACCTGCAACATCAGACAAAGTAGCCGTCTTGTTGCAGGTCACATAGTCATTATAGAAGTTCACCATCACAATTCCTTTATTTTCATTCTGGAGAGACAGAGTGATGTTAAATTTGCTCTGATCAACTGCAGAGAATAACAGAAAGTCAAGGAAAGCATCATCCAGGCCAGGAAATGCACGTTCAAATAACTCCACGAGTGCACTGACTTCTGCTACATTTCCTGGTTAGAAAATTACGTGTGTCATTTTACAGGGCTTTACAATAATCTTCCTTTATTGACTTTAAGAGGGAAGTTGTCATTTCACATCATTTAACTTGTTCCATTTACAGCTCTTGTGTTAGATAAAGAGCTATAAATGGATGCATTATATAAGACCCTAAGCAGCAGTTCAATGTCAGCTGGCTGCGTGTTTTACTGTGATCAGGTGATCTATTGATGCATTTTGCTCCCCCACATCCAGATCATTTACAACAAGGGTATTCAGCTCCAGGCCTTGCATGCTGGTGTCCTGCAGATTTTAGATATCACCCTGGGTCAACACACCTGAATCAAATGACTAGTTCATTACCAGGCCTCAGGAGAACTTTAAGACATGTTGAGGAGGTCATTTAGCCATTTAAATTAGCTGCATTGGATCAAGGACACATCTAAAACCTGCAGGACACCGACACTTGCCTGGAGTTAGACATCCCTGACTTAGGCCCAGTTTGCTGTTATTTCTAAGAGCTAACAAGAGCTAAATATTATTCCTTTCACACTTAATTTGTTAAAGTTTCAGGCAAAAGGTTGTGGATGCTAACCTGTTAAAGTACAATATATTGTTATAATTTAAACCCTGTATTTGCATTGTGACTCATCGCTTTTGATCTCACCTTTCAGATGTTTCAGCTATTTGAGGAGTAAACACCAAAGACGATGCAATAATAGATGGAATAATATAATAACCATGTGAACTATTCATATACTACTGTTGATCTTTACAATGGAGGTCCTCAGCCATTAGGTTGACCTGCTGTTTCTTTCAATTGTGTCTCACGAACTCACCACACGTCTCAGGACGTCATCGGGGACGTTCCTCTTGTGTGGACAGATGGCGTATGCGGAGGAGTGGCTGAAGATGACTGGAGCTTTAGAAAGGGTCAGCACCTGGTTCATCACCTCCTCAGTGGCATGAGCCAGGTCGATCAGCATCCCCAGGCGGTTCATTTCCACAATTACTTGCTATAGTGAGAATGCATTTTGGTTATTACTGTGGTTGTTTCACTTTTGTATTTTTACTGATTACTTCTTATTTTTATATAATTAGTTTCAATTGGTTTCAGTGAGGGTTGGGAGGATGTGTCCAGTGTTTCAGCTTTGATCTTTTTAAGTATTATTGTATTGAGCGTATTTGCTAAGAGGTAAGATTTAAGAATATCTGTGAAGCTATTCTCAGGCTTTTTAATTTATTCTGCTGCTGCTTTCAATTTAAATAGTTTACCCTAATTATTTAATAATAATAATTAATAATAATGTACAGCTCTGTTTTTACTTTTGTTTTTACTCACATTACAGTCTTTTACTGTTTTCAGATTAAATCTAATAACCCAAAGTTGATGGGAAATAGCCGCCACACATCACAGATGCATTGATCATTAATTTGTTTATGTAATCATGCTTCAGCAAAAAAACTTTTATTAGACTGCTGTTACCTAACTCTGTCACAAACAACTTCAACACTCCCTCCACCTCACCTTGCTAAGCTCATGTTCATGTGTGTGCTATCAACAACAGAGGTTTTTACAATTCCACTTGTGTAACCTCTTGCCATAAATTTTTATGTCGTTGAAGAGCCTCAGAAAAAATTTTGGGTGAATGTTGTTAAGCTATAAAATATAATAACAGAATAATGTTTTATTGTATTATAGTATATAGTTTTAGTGTTTTCTGATGCTGCCTTTTCGAGTTAAGGGTTAGGGTGCTCATGGTTTTTACACATGGCTGTCAGCAGTATGAGTTATAGATCTCTCCTGAGCTCTTGCATATATGGTGACAGAACTTTGAACCTCAAATTCATCACTCTACCAGGCCTGTTGTCATTATTTTCAGTACAGTTCTTGTGTAAAAGGACTTTTAAATAGTTAATGTACAGAGATTCTTAAACATTTTAAAAGTAGTGATTTACCATTTACACAACAAGGTCAGCTTTAAATAATAAAAAAAAGGAATAGGAATAAAGCTACACAAAAGATGTTAATGTCTAACATAATACTCCCTGAAATAATGAATTCCTACATTTGTATCACTGACCTTGCCAAATGAAGAGAGGCCGTTATGCTCCGATGGCTCTGATCCAGTGTCCACAAGCCAGTTATCTGCCCTGAGAATGAAAAAAAACAAGTGTTCATAAACATATACAAAACTTAAGACAAAGAAGAATCCGGAAGCTCATTTAAAGGCTGAGCAATCTGCTGAAGTGTTCATTAATATCTTATGAAACATTGAGAAAGATGTACAGAGATATTTTAGGGGTTTTTAAATACATATCTTTCTCCATGATTTCAGATGTAGTAGAGATTATATAAAGTTCACTGTTCGCTTATGTAAAGATTCTGGTTTTGAATCATATAAAGTTCCATGTTTTCCCCATTCTAAAAACAAAAGCATAAAAAGAATCGGTAAAGCAATTTAGTAACGTAATTTAACAACTTCCTGGGGGCCAAAGTTCACATGCTGAGGTGCAGAACTGTGCACCTCACCTCCCTTTCTTTCCCACATGTCTGCACTGAGTAGGAGAAGCTCTGTGTCTCATTGTACATGTGTATAGTGACAATAAAAGGTATTCTATTATTTCCTAAATTTAACCAGCTGCTGGTTGCACCTGGTTGCTTCACTGTTGAGGTAAAGCATATCGGTACAGAGCCCACTTGGCAGTGAATCTGATACTGCTGCCTGAGTGGGGGCCTGCAGGAATCCCCCGTGCTCTCCACAGCTCTAATATTTCAACATCTGAACCTTTCTGTGGGCTCAGTTAATGAATGGAAACAGTGCAAATGCAATCCAGAGGAAGTAACTGTTTATGTAAGACATCTCTTTTTTCACATCAATTTATTATTGAAACCATTACTCAACGGCACAGCCCCTAACCCTGTATTTTCAGGGTTGGGGGCTGTATAGTTGCATAGTTGTAATTTGAAAAAACATTCATATGAGTAGGGAAGTGAAGGCATGTGACTGAGCATATTTACTCAGCTACTGCATTAAACTACTTTACACAACTAGTAGCTAGCTACTATAATAGCTAATCTATTTTCTGCATGGAAAACAGATGCCATATAAATACTGTATAGTGTTTCAATTTCCCTGACTAGTTCTCAAAAACACTTTTCAGTGAAGATTGTCATTACATTTGTCATTGTCGTTGTTACTGAATTTTTTTCTGAGACCAGACTTAATCCATGCCTGCAGCTATTTTCAATTTTCTTAGAGAAAATATAAAGAAAAGACGTTTGTTTATTTGACTTTTTGCACAGCATACTAGTCGATCAACAGAAACTTGAAAAGCACTATT